>SZWC01007673.1:100886-125191 GCA_023375785.1 Penium margaritaceum | reverse complement strand
ACAGGATAACCCCAATACCCTCCTGTGAGAAGTCCGTTGTGATGACGAATGGCAGGTTGAAGTTTGGAAATTCTAGCATCAGGGCCGTGATGAGGCGATACTTAATCTCGACCCATGCGAGCTGACATGCCTCAGTCCATTCAAATTGTTCATCTTGGTGGGTAAGGCGTTGCAATGGACAAACAATCTTCGCATGGTCACGGACAAACTTGCGGTAGAAACCGACGAACCCCAAGAAGATATTGACCTAGGTTGATGTAATTGGGCGCTTCCAGTCACGGATGGCCGCAATCTTGTCTGGGTCCGTAGATATTCCTTGTGCACTGATGATTAATCCCAGGAACTCAATACTATCCGCGTCGATGACGCACTTGGCGGCCTTCGAACGAAGGTTCGCGGAGCGTAGGGCCGAAAACACAGCATCAAGTGAAGCCATGAGCTCTTGGAAGCTAAACGCAGCGACCATGACGTCATCCACGTAACAGCATGCGTTGGGAACGTCGCGTAGCACTTCATCCATCACGCGTTGAAACGTAGCACTCACGTTGCGTGGCCCAAAGGGCATACGGGTGAAGGCATATAGCCCGTCTGGAGTGATGAAGGCCGTCTTTAGCATAGAATTGTCATCCACAGGAATGGTACGAAAGGCAGATTTGACGTCGAGCTTGGCAAACCAACTCTTCCTACGCTGGCGTTCTTGGATATTGACAATGAGTGGCATGGGATATGCATCTTCAACAGTGACTTTGTTAAGGTCACGGAAGTCAACACAGAACCGCTTTGTGCCATCCGGTTTCCCCACAATCACTCGATTGGAGCGCCACGAGCTTTCCACTTCAACAATCACACCCTGTTCCTTGAGTTAACGCAGGCCTTTGTTGATGATGTCCTTCTGGTCCTGGAGCAAACGTCAAGCCTTCTGCTTATGTGCAGGCGCGTCTCCCGTGTCAATGACATGGACTGTGTCGATAGCCCCGATCTCCATTGACTTGCCTACAAATACTTCTTTGTGGTACGTGAGGAGCTCTTTGACTTCTTGATTATGTTCCTCTGTCAAGCGCTTGTGGAGCATGTGGTTCCATCGTTGGGAATGTGGGAGCGTGGGTAGTGGTGGCTCTTCGTCTCCCACCAGACCGGCTCCAAGATCAGGGTCTGTATCCCAACAGTCATAGACCTGCAAGTTGAAATTGCGAGATCCGCATGGTGAGATGGTAAGCAAATTCGACTGACGTGGAGGGGGCTCGTCATCAAGGCGCAGCCAACTGACGTCACTCATTGGTTCTTCATCTGAATCATCTGAGCTGACATCTTCACAGAGGGCAATGTCGCTGTTACACACCAGCATTTCTCCTTTGCGCTCCGCCTCCTTGGCAAAGTTATCTGGGATCGTTGGTGGCACGGTCACCTGCACAAGAGAGCAGTCCAAGGCCTGAAGAGGCCCAGGATGAGTGGAGGTGATTGGTGCCCAGCTGGGGTCACTGGGGTGGCTGTTGGTCGCGGGGAAGAACAGCCATGTTGGGTATTTCACCGACGGTCTGTGTACGAGTCCCATCGGAAGCTGTGGTCGATCATCCGTCGGAGCGGCTTGTGGTCGTTCAGGGCACGGCTGCTATGGTGTGGACATGCGATCCATCATCTCTTCCTCCTGGACTTGTGATGACATAACGGGCGGAGCATCGTGCTTCGGAAATGCCAGGATGGAATTCCTGGCAGCGTGGTCTTTAGCGCAGGCTTCCTTCAAGGAGAAGGGGTGGCCAAACTTCGTGGGCATTGACGTCCTTGGTCCCACGATCAGAGTTGCGCAGGTGGTATACCCGGAGGATGTCAACTGCATGACTCCCTCCGTATAAAACAAACCCGCTTGTCGGGGAATGAGATAATCTGTTCCCAGCAGAACATCCTAGGTGCGGGCCACTGTGACCTGCATTCATAAAACTTCATGGATGAGGCCCACCTGTAGGGGAAGGTTATCCACGACACCATGTCCTGCATCCATGCCGCCGGATGCATTCGTGAACACCTTGGTTGTTAGTCGAATCCTGTGATGCCAGCCGACCGCTTGCAGAACTTGAAGTGTTACCGTAGTGTGGGTAGCGCCAGGGTCAATGATTGTTAGGAGCTTCTTGCCGCATATCCACACAAAACAGATGGTCACTTCATGGTGGGGAGCTTGCGTCCGCGGTGGTGTAAGGGGCATGGGCCGCAACCCCCATGTGTCAGGTTTGGCTCTAATGGCTACCCTGCTGAGTCGATCATGTGGGGTCTGAGTCCAGGTAAGGCGAATGCCAGCTGGTCGAAGCTTCTCTGCGTACTCTTGCAGAACCGCTGCAAAGTCCGGGAGACAAGTGGAATTTTGCTGTAAGTATTGCCCCAAGGATATCTTCTGAAAGGGGTGATGGAAGGAGGTCATGGCGCTCGCCATGGGCTCGTTGCGTGCCGAAGGTGCAAAGGTCACCTTCTGGCGATGCGGTGGCGTGGGACCCCTTGGAGGGCGCGTGCGCGGTTCGGGTGGAGGCTGCAAGGGTATCGCCGCAATCTGATTTGGTGAGCGTGTCGAGCGCACTTCGACACATGTTTGTAGGTCTACTTCAGCCCGTTCCTGTTACTCTTTATATCGACGCATGCATTCATACATCTCCGCAATTGACCATCCTTCCACACCTTGTGCTTGAGCCACCGTGACTCACTCCCGCTCTGCGGCTGTCGGGGGAGTCTCCGTGGTCAATTCTTCGGAGCGGGGAAGTCTGAGCCTCACATTCCGTGCAGGCGTTTCTGAAGTAGACGGCTGAGTAGCAGCTGGTATCTCTCCCGTCTCCCTCTGCTGCGTATACGCCATCCATTGCACCGGTCCATTGTCCGCCGGGCCAGAGGGGCGGGCGGTGATGTTGGGACCAGCAGCTTGTCGGGAAGCGGCAGGTCCAGATCCAGCCGATCCGCGTCCTTTGTATTGTCCTCCCCTGGTTGATACACCGGGTATTGGGGTGGGATTGGGACACTACCGGCGCCGATGGGTGAATTCTCCGCACCCATAGGAACTCCCCGGTGGATAGCTATGTAGGTTCATCGGGTTGGGTACTGAAGCTCCTGTTGGCATGCGAATAGTGGGCGCCACATGTTCTTTCGGGGAGGATTGTTCTCGAGCCACTCGTCGCTTGATCTCCATTTGCCGATGTTCCGCTTCCTCCTTCAGAGCGTCCAACGTGATGAACTGTCGTATATCCAAAGTGTTGGCTATCGCCGGGACAAGGGAATCCCGGTAGTACTCCTTGATCATGCGCAAGGGTATGTCGACACATCGTACCGAGATCTTGGTAAACTTGTTGTTGTGCACCTCGATGTTTTCTCCAGCCTTCATGCGCATAGTATGAATCTAGAGCTCTGCCTCTTCCAGGCTCATGAGGTGGAAGCGCTTTTTTTTCCTGTTTGCCAGGTCTTCAAAGCCGGCAAAAGGACGTTCCTTATGCTCTGCAATAAACCACTCCAAAGCTTTCCCATGCAGCGTGAGGTGTACCGCTGGGACAATGTAGTCAAGAGATAACAGTCCGTAACCAAGACAAGTACCCAACTTGGATAGCCACATGGCCGGGTCCTCCTCTGGTTCACCCTTGAAGACGTCGAGCTTTGGGAGAGTGTAAGAAGCCTTCGTCGCTGGGTTTGGAGTCAGTTCATACCGATCCAGCATCTGCACCTGTGCCCGTGGCGGGGCCCCCAGGTAGGATCGATGTGTCTGCGCCAGGCCAACTGTCCTAGTACCAGCCGAC
This sequence comes from Penium margaritaceum, assembly GCA_023375785.1. Classification (NCBI taxonomy): domain Eukaryota; kingdom Viridiplantae; phylum Streptophyta; class Zygnematophyceae; order Desmidiales; family Peniaceae; genus Penium; species Penium margaritaceum. Next base: position 121,430 of record SZWC01007673.1, on the reverse strand, counting down.
GAAGCGATCGTTGCTCCCCTTGATTGAGCACGTCCTACATTGGTTCCTCCCAGTCCAGAACTTCCCATGTGCTGTCGTGTTGTTCTTGCTTGTACTCGTACGGTATGTAGCTTGCTTCCATGAGCCACTGATCCTTGCCCAAGTTTGGCCAAACCACCCGCCGCTCGGGATCGTTGCTGGAGTCTTCCTGCCGTAAGTGTGGCTGACGTCTTGCTTGCTTGATGATGAGATGACTGCCATCTTGACTGCACAGGTGGTATGGTATGTTTAGTTGACGGAGCCCCCGTTGGGGTGTGCGTGTCCACCATGGCTCGTACTTGTTTCGTAGGTCCGGCCGTGGATGAAGCATTGACCCCTCCTTGAGCTGGAGCTTCTTGGCGGCGCGATGTATATAGAGCAGAGGATGCCCTGCTCATTTGCTGCTGATGTTGGAGTTGTTGTCCAAGATTTAGGTGATGCGAAGTCACGGTGGACGGGTCTTCCCGTCGAGTCTCCCTTGGCTATTGTCCCACTGCCTCCAAGTTCCTCTCCGCTCGTGGTGGAGGTACACCGCTGTCCGAGGCTTGTCGACGAGGGTGGACGGTTGGGCTAGAGGGGAACGCCCGAGGACAGAAGATGACGGGTTTATGCAAGGCGTGCAATGCCTGCACCGAAGGATGATCCAATGATACATCTTATTCCTGTGCTTGGCCCTCCTGGGCATTTTCCAAGTCTGCACAGTCCCTGTCATGGGTGGCGGAGGGTGCAGGTGAGGACGCTCTTGGGGTAGAGAACTCGAGGCCCCGTGGTGCATCTTGCGTTGGTGTCATGTCCACTGCTTCGTAAACGGTCCTTCCATCTGACGTCATGACTTCATGAAGCAAGACGGACCCATCACCCGCCTCGAGTTCTTGCTCTTCATCTGATACATACTCTTCCACCTGCATATAGTCGCACTGTCCATCCAGGTGGTGCGCGTCGTCTTCCTCTAGATCCTCCTGTGGCGGATCAGCCCACCGTGCTTGTCGGATTGCCTTCCATTCACAGAGTCCCTTGAGCCGCCGCAGGTGGAACACTTCTTCTTCATCGAGGTCCATCTCGTCTTCTTCGTTGTACAATTTCAGGGAACGATCATCCACCGGATCCCACTTAAACTTAGGGTTCAGACCTGGAGGCTCTTCTGGGCTTCTCTCGCAACGGCGCACGTTGGCGGCACGCCTCATCCTTCCCCTTTATCTTGGAGACGTAAGGTGTGTCCGGCTCGTCCGTACCCCGCCAACGGTGCTGCCAAACAATTCACCGGCACGGTTGTCTTATCCCCGTGCCTTGTAGATTGGTAGGAGAACACCGCCGTTGGGTTAAGAGGACGTGTTGCGATCAGAATGACAGGTTGCCCGCGGCGCCTTCCGTCCGGTCGATGACTTCACGGCGGTCGATGTTTCCACGGCCCTCACCTGGAAGAACCGCGCCTTGGATTATAGACTGATCTACATGCACATGCCACACTTGTCACAGAAAACTTGTGAGTCCAACTTTGAACCCAACTTCCAACCCAAGTTCTAACCCAACTTCTAACCCAACCTCCAATTCAACTTCCAACCCAACTTCCAATCCAACTTCCAGCCCACTTTTGAATCCAACTTCCAACCCAACTTTCATCCCGATTTCCATCCCAACTTCCAATCCAACTCCCAACCCAATTTCCAACCCAACTTCCAACCTAATTTCCAACCCAACATGCAACCGAACCTCCAACTCAACTTTCAACCCAACATCCAACCCAACTTCCAACCCAACTTCCAGCCCAAATTTCAACCCAAATTCCAACCCAACTTCCATCCCAACTTCCATCCCAACTTTCAACACAACTTCCAACCCAACTTCCATCCCAACTTCCAACCCAACTTCCAACCCAACTTCCAACCCAACTTCCAACCCAACTTCCAACCCAACTTCCAACCCAACTTCAAGTCAATTTCCATCCCAACTTCCAACCCAACATCCAACCCAACTTCCAACCAAACTTCAAACCCAACTTCTAACCCTACTTCCAACCCAACTTCCAACCCAACTTCCATCCCAACTTCGAATCCAACTTCCAACCCAACTTCCAACCCAACTACCAACCCAAATTCCAACCCAATTTCCAACCAGCTTCCAACCCAACTTCCAACCCCACTTCCAACCCCACTTCCAACCCAACTTCCAACCCAGCTTCCAACCCAACTTCCATCCCAACTTCCATCCCAACTTTCAACACAACTTCCAACCCAACTTCCAACCTAACTTCCAACCCAACTTCCAACCCAACTACCAACCCAAATTCCAACCCAATTTCCAACCAGCTTCCAACCCAACTTCCAACCCCACTTCCAACCCCACTTCCAACCCAACTTCCAACCCAGCTTCCAACCCAACTTCCATCCCAACTTCCATCCCAACTTTCAACACAACTTCCAACCCAACTTCCAACCTAACTTCCAACCCAACTTCCAACCCAACTACCAACCCAAATTCCAACCCAATTTCCAACCAGCTTCCAACCCAACTTCCAACCCCACTTCCAACCCCACTTCCAACCCAACTTCCAACCCAGCTTCCAACCCAACTTCCATCCCAACTTCCATCCCAACTTTCAACACAACTTCCAACCCAACTTCCAACCTAACTTCCAACCCAACTTCCAACCCAACTACCAACCCAAATTCCAACCCAATTTCCAACCAGCTTCCAACCCAACTTCCAACCCCACTTCCAACCCCACTTCCAACCCAACTTCCAACCCAGCTTCCAACCCAACTTCCATCCCAACTTCCATCCCAACTTTCAACACAACTTCCAACCCAACTTCCAACCTAACTTCCAACCCAACTTCCAACCCAACTACCAACCCAAATTCCAACCCAATTTCCAACCAGCTTCCAACCCAACTTCCAACCCCACTTCCAACCCCACTTCCAACCCAACTTCCAACCCAGCTTCCAACCCAACTTCCATCCCAACTTCCATCCCAACTTTCAACACAACTTCCAACCCAACTTCCAACCTAACTTCCAACCCAACTTCCAACCCAACTACCAACCCAAATTCCAACCCAATTTCCAACCAGCTTCCAACCCAACTTCCAACCCCACTTCCAACCCCACTTCCAACCCAACTTCCAACCCAGCTTCCAACCCAACTTCCATCCCAACTTCCATCCCAACTTCAAACCCAACTTCTATCCCAACTTCCATCATAACTTCCAACCCAACTTCCAACCCAACTACCAACCCAAATTCCAACCCAATTTCCAACCAGCTTCCAACCCAACTTCCAACCCAACTTCCAACCCAACTTCCAACCCAGCTTCCAACCCAGCTTCCAACCCAACTTTCAGCCCAGCTTCCAACCCAACGTCCAACCCAGCTTCCAACCGAACTTTCTACCCAACTTCCAACCCAACTTCCAACCGAAGCTCCATCTCAACTTCCATCCCAACCTCCAATCCAACTTCCAAGCCAACTTGCAACTCAACTTCCAACCCAACTTCCAACCCAACGATTATCCCAACTTCCATCCCAACTTCCAATCAAACTTCCAACCCTACTTCCAACCCAACTTCCAATGCAAACTTACAACCAAACTTCCAATTCAACATCCAATGCAACATCCACCCCAACTTCCAACCCAACTTCCAGCCCATATTCCAACCCAGCTTCGAGCTCAACTTCCATCCCAACTTCCATCCCAACTTCAAACCCAACTTCCAACACATCTGCCAACCCAACTTCCAACCCAACTTCCAACCCAGCTTCCAACCCAAGTTTCAACCCAACTTCCATCCCAACTTCAATCCGAGCTTCCAACTCAACTTCCAACCCAACTTCCAACCCAACTTCAAACCCAAATTCCGACCCAACTTCGAACCCAGCTTCCAACCCAACCTCCAATCCAACTTCCAACACAACTTCCAACCCAACTTCTAGCCCAACTTTCAACCCAACTTCCAATCCCACTTTCATCCCAACTTGCATCCCAACTTCCAACCCAACTTCCAACCCAACTTCCAACACAACTTCCAACCCAAACTCCATCCCAACTTCCAACCCAACTTCCAACCCTACTTCCAACCCAACTTCCAGCCCAACTTCCAACCCAACTTCCAACCCAACTTCCAGCCCGGCTTCCAACCCGGATTCCACCCCAGCTTTCAACCCAACGTCCAACCCAACTTCCAACCCAACTTCCAACCCAACTTCCAATCCAACTTCCAACCCAACTTCCCACCCAACTTCCATCACAACTTCCATCCCAACCTCCAACCGAATATCCAACCCAACTTCCAACCCAACTTCCAACCCAACTTCCAATCCATTTTCCAACCCAACTTGCAACCCAACCTCCAGTCCAACTTCCAACCCAACTTCTAACTAAACTTCCAGCCCGACTTCCAACCCAGCTTCCAACCCAAGTTTCATCCCAACTTCCATCCGAACTTCCAACCCAAGTTCAAACCCAACTTCCAACCCAACTTCCAACCCAACTTTCAACCCAACTTCCAACCAAACTTCCAACCCAGCTTCCAACCTAGCTTCCAATCCACCTTTCAACCCTACTTCCAACCCTACTTCCAATCCAACTTCCAACGCAAATTCCAACCCAACTTCCAACCCAGCATTCAACCCATCTTCCAACCCAACTTTCAACCCAATTTCAAACCCAACTTCCAACCCAACTTCCAGTCCAGCTTCCAACCCAACATCCAACCCAACTTCTATCCCAATTTCCAACCTATCATCCAACCCAACTTCCAACCCAACTTCCAACCCAACTTTTATCCCAACTTCCATCCCAACTTCCAACCTAGCTTCCAACCCAACTTCCAACCCAACTTCCAACCCAAGTTCCAAAGCAACTTTCAACCCAGCATCCAACCCAAATTCCAACCCAGCTTCCAACCCAGCATCCAACCCAGCTTCCAACCCAACTTTCAACCCAACTTCCAATCCAACGTCCAACCCAACTTCCAACCCAACTTCCATCCCAACTTCCAACCCAGCTTCCATTGCAACTTCCATCCCCACTTCCATTCCAACTTCTAGTCCAAATTCCAACCTAACTTTAAACCCAGCTTCCAACCCAACTTCCAACCCAACTTCCAACCCAACTTCCAACCCAACCTCTAATCCAACTTCCAACCCAACTTCCAACCCAACTTCCAGCCCAACTTCCAGGCCAACTTCCAACCCAACTTCCATCTTAACTTCCAACCCAACTTCCAACCCAACTTCCAACCCAACTTCCGACCCAACTTCCAACCCAGCTTCCAACCCAACCTCCCATCCATCTTCCAACCCAACTTCCAACCCAACTTCCAACCCAACTTTCAACCCAACTTTCAACCCAACTTCCAACCCAACTTCCGAACCAACTTCCAACCCAAACTCCATCCCAACTTCCAACCCAACTTCCAACCCAACTTCCAACCCAACTTCCAGCCCAACTTCCAACCCAACTTTCAACCCAACTTCCAACCCAGCTTCCAACCCGGCTTCCACTCCAACTTTCAACCCAATGTCCAACCCAACTTCCAACCCAACTTCCAATCCAACTTCCAACCCAACTTCCCACCCAACTTCCATCACAACCTCCATCCCGACCTCCAACCCAACATCCAACCCAACTTCCAACCCAACTTCCAACCCAACTTCCAACCCAACTTCCAATCCAACTTCAAACCCAACTTCCAACGCAACCTCCAGTCCAATTTCCAACCCAACTTTTAACTAAACGTCCAGCTCGACTTCCAACCTTGCTTCCAACCCAACTTTCATCTGAACTTCCATCCCAACTTCCAACCCAACTTCCAACCCAAGTTCCAAAGCAACTTTCAACCCAACATGGAACCCAAATTCCAACCCAGCTTCAAACCCAGCATCCAACCCAGCTTTCAACCCAACTTTGAACCCAACTCTCAACCCAACGTCCAACCCAACTTCCAACCCAACTTCCAACCCAACTCCCATCGCAACTTCCATCCCAAATTCCATTCCAACTTCTAGCCCAAATTCCAACCTAACTTTCAACCCAACTTCCAACCCAACTTCCAACCCAACTTCCAACCCAACTTCCAACCCAACTTCCAACCCAACCTCTAATCCAACTTCCAACCCAACTTCCAATCCGACTTCCAACCCAACTTCCAACCCAATTTCAGCCCAACATCCAGCCCAACTTCCAATCGAACTTCCAACCCAACTTTCATCCCAACTTCCAACCCAACTTCCGACCCAACTTCCAACCCAACTTCCAAGCCAACTTGCCACCCAACCTCTAATCCAACTTCCAACCCAACTTCCAATCCGACTTCCAACCCAACTTCCAACCCAATTTCAGCCCAACATCCAGCCCAACTTCCAATCGAACTTCCAACCCAACTTTCATCCCAACTTCCAACCCAACTTCCGACCCAACTTCCAACCCAACTTCCAAGCCAACTTGCCACCCAACCTCTAATCCAACTTCCAACCCAACTTCCAATCCGACTTCCAACCCAACTTCCAACCCAATTTCAGCCCAACATCCAGCCCAACTTCCAATCGAACTTCCAACCCAACTTTCATCCCAACTTCCAACCCAACTTCCGACCCAACTTCCAACCCAACTTCCAAGCCAACTTGCCACCCAACCTCTAATCCAACTTCCAACCCAACTTCCAATCCGACTTCCAACCCAACTTCCAACCCAATTTCAGCCCAACATCCAGCCCAACTTCCAATCGAACTTCCAACCCAACTTTCATCCCAACTTCCAACCCAACTTCCGACCCAACTTCCAACCCAACTTCCAAGCCAACTTGCCACCCAACCTCTAATCCAACTTCCAACCCAACTTCCAATCCGACTTCCAACCCAACTTCCAACCCAATTTCAGCCCAACATCCAGCCCAACTTCCAATCGAACTTCCAACCCAACTTTCATCCCAACTTCCAACCCAACTTCCGACCCAACTTCCAACCCAACTTCCAAGCCAACTTGCCACCCAACCTCTAATCCAACTTCCAACCCAACTTCCAATCCGACTTCCAACCCAACTTCCAACCCAATTTCAGCCCAACATCCAGCCCAACTTCCAATCGAACTTCCAACCCAACTTTCATCCCAACTTCCAACCCAACTTCCGACCCAACTTCCAACCCAACTTCCAAGCCAACTTGCCACCCAACCTCTAATCCAACTTCCAACCCAACTTCCAATCCGACTTCCAACCCAACTTCCAACCCAATTTCAGCCCAACATCCAGCCCAACTTCCAATCGAACTTCCAACCCAACTTTCATCCCAACTTCCAACCCAACTTCCGACCCAACTTCTGACCCAACCTCAAACCCAACTTCCAACCCAAATATCATCCCAACTTCCAACCCAACTTCCAACCCAACTTCCAACCCAACTTCCAACCCAACTTCCAACCCAACTTCCAACCCAACCTCCAATCCAACTTCCAACCCAACTTCTATGTAAACTTCCAGCCCAACTTCCAACCCGACTTCCAACCCAACTTTAAACGGAACTTCCAACCCAACTTCCAAGCCAACTTCCAGCCCAAATTCCAACCGAACTTCCAACCCAACTTTCATCCCAACTTCCAACCCAACTTCCAATCCAACTTTCAACCCAACATCCAACCCAACATCCAACACAACTTCCAACCCAACTTCCAACCCAACTGCCAACTCATCTTCTAACCCAACATCCAACCCATCTTCCAACACAACTTCCAGCCCATATTCCAACCCAGCTTTCAACCCAACTTCCATGCAACCTCATCCCATCTTCAAATCCAACTTCCATCCCAACTTCCATCCCAAATTCCAATCCAACTGCCAACCCAACTTTCAAACCAACTTCCAACCCAACTTCCAACCCAACTTCCAACCCAACGTCCAACCTAGCTTCCAACTCAGGCTTCAACCCAACTTTCAACCCAACTTCCAACCCAACTTCCAACTCAACTTCCAACCCAACTTTCAACCCAACGTTTCACGCATCTTCCATCCCAACTTCCATCCCAACTTCCAACCCAACTTCCAACCCAACTTCCAACCCATCTTCCAACCCAACATCCGACCCAACTTTCAACCCAACTTCCAACCCAATCTCCTATCCAACTTCCAACCCAACATCCAACCCAACTTCCAGCCCAACTTCCAACCCAACTTCCAACCCAACTTTCATCCCAACTTCCATCCCAACTTCCAACCCGACTTTCAACCCAACTTCCACCCAAATTCAAACCCAAACTCCATGCCAAATGCCAATCGAACTTCCAACCCGACTTCCAACCCAACTTCCAACCCAACTTCCCACCCAGCTTCCAACGCAGCTTCCAATCCAAAGTTCAACCCAACGTCTAGCCCAACTCCCAACCCAACTTCCAACCCAACTTCCAACCCAACTTCCAACCCAACTTCCAACCCAGATTTCAACCCAACTTCGGACCCAACTTCCAATCCAACTTCCAACCCACTTTCTATGTCAACTTCCAGCCAAACCTTCAACCCAACTTCCATCCCAACATTCATCCCAACTTCCATCCCAACTTCCAACCGAACTTCCAACCAAACTTCCAACCCAACTTCCAACCCAACTTCAAACCCAACTTCCATCCCAACTTCCAACCCAACTTCCAACCCAACTTCCAACCCAACTTCCAACCCAACTTCCAGCCCAACTTCCAACCCAACTTTCAACCCGGCTTCCAACCCAACTTTCAACCCAACTTCCAACCCAACTTCCAACCCAACTTCCAACTCAAATTCCAACTCAACTTCCAACACAGCATCCAACCCAGCTTCCAACCCAACTTTCAACCCAACATCAAACCCAAGTTCCAACCCAACTTCCAGTCCAACTTCCACCTCAACATCTTACCCAACTTCTATCCCAATATCCAACCCAGCATCCAACCAACTTCCAACCTAACTTCTAACCCAACTTCCAATTCAAATTTCGACCCTACTTCCAACCCAACTTCCAACTCAACTTCCAACCCAAATTTTATCCCAACGTCCATCCCTACTTCCAACCCAGAGTCCAACCCAACTTGCAACCCAACTTCCAACCCAACTTTCAACCCAACATCCGACCCAACTTCCAACCCAACTTCCAACCCAACTTCCAACCCAACTTCCAACCCAACGTCCAACCCAGCTTCCAACCCAGCCTTCAACCCAAGTTTCAACCCAACTTCCAACCCAACATCCAACCCAACTCCCAAACCAACTACAAACCCAACTCTCAACCCAACTTCCCACCCAACTTCCAACCCAACTTCCAACCCAACTTCCAACCCAACTTCGAACCCAACTTCCAACCCAACATCCAACCCGGCTTCGCACCCAACTTTCAACCCAACTTCCAACCCAACTTACAACCCAACTTCCAACCCAAATTCCAACCCAACATCCAACCTAGCATCCAACCCAGCTTCCAACCCAACTTCCAGTCCAACTTCAAACTGAACATCCAACCCAACTTCTATCCCAATTTCCAACCCAGCATCCAACCAAATTCCAACCCAACTTCTAACCCAACCTCCAACCCAACTTCCAATCCAACATCCAATTCAACTTCTGACTCAAATTCCAACCCAACTTCCAACCCAACTTCCAACCCAACTTTTATCCCAACTTCCATCCCAACTTCCAACCGAGCTTCCAACCCAACTTCCAACCCAACTTCCATTCCAACTTTCAACCTAACATCCAACCCAAATTCAAACCAAACTTCTAACCCAGCATCCAACCTAACTTCCAACCCAACTTTGAACCCAACTTCAAACCCAACTTCCAACCCAACTTCAAACCCAACTTCCATCCCAACTTCCAACCCAACTTCCAAACCAACTTCGAACCCAACTTCCAACCAAACTTTCATCCCAACTTCCATCCCAACACCAAACACAGTTTCCATGCCAATTTACAACCCAACTTCTAACCCAGCTTCCAACCCAATGTTCAACCCAACTTCCAACCCAACTTTCAACCCAACTTCCTACCCAACTTCCACCCCAAACTCCATCCCAACTTCCATCCCAACTTCCAACCCAATTTCCAACCCAACTTCCAACCCAAACACAATCCAACTTCTAACCCAACTCCCAACCCAACTTTCAACCCAACTTCCTACCCAACTTCCACCCCAAACTCCATCCCAACTTCCATCCCAACTTCCAACCCAATTTCCAACCCAACTTCCAACCCAAACACAATCCAACTTCTAACCCAACTCCCAACCCAACTTTCAACCCAACCTCCAACCCAACTTACAACCCAACTTCCAGCTCAACTTCCAACCCAACATCCAACCCATCTTCCAACCCAACGTTTGCTCAAATTCCACCCCAACTTTCAGCCCAACTTCCATCCCAACATCCAGTCCAACTTCAAACCCAACTTCCATCCCAACTTCCATCCCAACTTCCAACCTAACCTTCATCCCATCTTCCATCCCAACTTCAAACCCAACTTCCAACCGAACTTCCAATCAACATCCAGCCCAACTTCCAACCCAACTTCCAACCCAACTTCCATCCCAAGTTCCATCCCAACTTCCAATCCAATCTCCCACCATCTTCCATCACAACTTCCATCCCAACCTCCAACTCAACTTCCAACCCAACTTCCAACCCAACTTCCAACCCAAATTCCAGCCCAACTTCCAATCCAACTTCCAAACCAACTTCCAACCCAACCTCCAATCCAATTTCCAACCCAACATCTAACTGAACTTCCAGCCCGAATTCCAACCCAATTTCCAACCCAACTTTCATCACAACTCCCATCCCAACTTCCAACCCAACTTCCAACTCAACTTCCAACCCAAATTCCAACCCAAATTCCAACCCAACTTCCAACCCATCTTCCAACCCAACATCCAACCCAGCTTCCAACCCAGCTTCCAACCCAGCTTCCAACCCAACTTTCAACCCAACTTTCAGTCAAACTTCCAACCCAACTTCCATTCCAACTTCCAACCCAACATCCAACCCAACTTCAATCCCAATTTCCAACCCAGCTTCCAACCCAACTTCTAGCTCAACTTTCAACCCAACTTCCAATCCAAATTCCAATTCAACTTCCGACCCAATATCCAACCCAACTTCCAACCCAACTTCCAACCCAACTTCTATGCCAACTTCCATCCCAACTTCCAACCCAACTTCCAACCTAACTTCCAACCCAACTTCTAACCGAACTTTCAACTCAACATCCAGCCAAAATTTTTACCCAACTACCAACCCAGCATCCAACCGAGCTTCCAACCCGACTTTCAACCCAACTTCCAGTCCATTGTCCAACCCAACTTGCAACCCAACTTCCAGCCTAATTTCCAACCAAACTTCCAACCCAACTTCCATCCCAACTTCCATCCCAACTTCCATTCCAACTTCCAACCCAAATTCCAACATAACTTCCGACCCAACTTCCAACCCAACTTCCAACCAAACTTCCATCCCAACCTCTAATCCAACTTCCAACCCAACTTCCGACCCAACATCCAGCCCAACATCCAACCCGACTTCCAACCCAACTTTCATCCCAACTTTCAACCCAACTTCCAACCCAGCTTCCAACCCAGCTTCCAACCCAACATTCAACCCTACTTCCAACCCAGATTCCAACCCAACTTCCGATCCGAATTCCAGCCCAAATTCCAACCCAGCATCCAACCCAGCTTCCAACACAACTTTCAACCCAACTTCAAACCCAACCTCCAACCGAACTTCCAGTCCAAATTCCAACCCAACATCCAACAAAACTTCTATCCCAATTTCCAACCCAACTTCCAACCCAACTTCTAACCCAAATTTCAACCCAACTTCCAATCCAACTTCCAATTCAACTTCCGACCCGATTTCCAACCCAACTTCCAACCCAACTTCCAACCCAACTTCTATCGCAACTTCCATCCCAACTTCCAACCCAGCTTCCTATCCAGAATCCAACCCAACTTCCAACCCAACTTTCAACCCAACATCCAATCCAAATTCCAACCCAACATCCAACCCAGCATCCAACCAAGCTTCCAACCCAAATTTCATCCCAACTTCCAATCCATTGTGCAACCCAACTTCCAACTCAACTTCCAACCCAACTTCCAACCCAAATTCCAACCCAACTTCCATCCCAACTTCCATCCCAACTTCCATTCCAACTTCCAACCCTTATTCGAACATAACTTCCAACCCAACTTCCAACCCAACGTCAAACCCAACTTCCAACCCAACCTCTAATCCAAGTTCCAACCCAACTTCCAACCCAACTTCCAACCCAACTTGCAACCCAACTTTGGGATGGAAGTTGGGATTAAAGTTGGGTTGGAAGTTGGGTTGGAAGTTGGGCTGGAAGTTCAGTTGGAAGTTGGGTTGTAAGTTGAGTTGGACGTTGGGTTGGAAGTTGGGTTGAAGTTGGGTTGGAAGTTGGATTGGAAGTTGGGATGGAAGTTGGGATGAAAGTTGGGTTAGAAGTTGGGTTGGAAGTTGGGCTGGAAGTTGGGTTGGAAGTCGGGTTGGAAGTTGGATTGGAGGTTGGCTTGGAAGTTGTGTTGGAAGTTGGGTTGGAAGTTGGGTTGGAAGATGGGTTGGAAGTTGGGTTGGAAGCTGGGATGGAAGTTGGGATGGAAGTTGGGTCGGAAGTTGGGTTGGAAGTTGGGTTGGAAGTTGGGTTGGAAGTTGGGTTGGAAGTTGGGTTGGAAGTTGGGTTGGAAGTTGGGTTGGACGTTGGGTTGGAAGTTGGGTTGGAAGTTGGTTTGGACGTCGGGTTGGAAGGTGGGTTGGAAGTTGGGTTGGAAGTTGGATTAGAAGTTGGGTTGGAAGTTGGGTTGGAAGTTGTGTTGGAAGTTAGGTTGGAATTTGAATTGGAAGTTGGGATGGAAGTTGGGTTTGAAGTTAGGATGGAACTTGGGATGGAAGTTGGGTTGGAAGTTGGGTTGGAATTTGGGCTGGAAGTTGGGTTGGAAGTTTGGTTGGATGTTGGGTTGGAATTTGAGTTGGAAGTTTGGTTGTAAGTTGGGTTGGAAGTTGACTTGGAAATTGGGTAGGAAGCTTGGTTAAAAGTAGGATTGGAGGTTGGGTTGGAAGTTGGGTTGGAAGTAAGGTTGGAAGTTGGGTTGGAAGTTGGGATGGAGTATGGGATGAGAGTTGGGTTGGAAGTTGGGATGTACGTTGGGATGGAAGTTGGGATGCAAGTTGGGTTTGAAGTTGGTATGGAAGATGGGATGGAAGTTGGGCTGGAAGTTGGGTTGGAGTTTTGGCTGGAAGTGTGGTTCGAAGTTGGGTTGGATGTTGGGTTGGACGTTGAGTTGGAAGTTGGGTTGTAAGTTGGGTTGGAGGTTGGGTTGGAAGTTGGGTTGGAAGTTGGGTTAGAAGTTGGATTGGAAGTTGGGTTGGAAGTTGGGTTCGAAGTTGGGTTGGAAGTTGTGTTGGAAGCTGGGATGAAGTTTGGGATGGAAATTGGGTTGGAAGTTGGGTTGGAAGTTGTGTTGGAAGCTGGGATGAAGTTTGGGATGGAAATTGGGTTGGAAGTTGGGTTGGAAGTTGGGATGGAATTTTGGATGGAAGTTGGGTTGGATGTTGGGTTGGAAGCTGGGTTGGAAGTTGGGCTGGAAGTTGGGTTGGAAGTTGGGTTGGAAGTTGGGCTGAAAGTTGGGTTGGAAGCTGGGTTGGAAGTTGGGTTGGAAGCTATGATGAAAGTTGGACTGGAAGTTGGGTTGGAAGCTTGGTTGGAAGTTGGGTTGGATGTTGGATTGAAAGTTGGGTTGGAAGTTGCGTTGGAAGTTGGGTTGGATGTTGGGTTGGAATTTGGGTTGGAAGTTGGGTTGGAAGTTTGATTGGAAGTTGGGATGGAAGTTGGGATGAATGTTGAGTTGGAAGTTGGGTTGGAAGTTGGGTTGGAAGTTGGGTTGGAAGTTGGATTGGAGGTTGGTTTGGATGTTGGGTTGGAAGTTGGGTTGGAAGTTGGGTTGGAAGTTGGGTTGGAAGTTGGATTGGAGGTTGGTTTGGATGTTGGGTTGGAATTCGGGTTGGAAGTTGGGTTGGAAGTTGGCTTGGATGTTGGGATGGAATTTGGGATGGGAGTTGGGTTGGAAATTGGGCTGGAAGTTGGGTTGGAAGTTGGGTTGGAAGTTGGGTTGGAAGTTGGGCTGTAAGTTGGGCTGGAAGCTGGCTTAAAAGCTCGGTTGGAAGTAAGATTGGAAGTTGGATTGGAAGTTGGGTTGGAAGTTGGGTTAAAAGATGGGTTGGAAGTTGGGTTGAAAGTTCGGTTGGAAGTTGAAATGGAAGTTGGGATGGAAGTTGGGTTTGAAGTTGGGATGGAAGTTGGGATGGAAGTTGGGTCGAAAGTTGGGTTGGAATTTGGGCTGGACGTTGGGTTGGAAGTTGGGTCGGATGTTGCGTTGGAAGTTGAGTTGGAAGTTGGGTTGTAAGTTGGGTTGGAAGTTGGGTTGGAAGTTGGGTTTAAAGGTGGATTGGAATTTGGGTCTGAAATTGGGTTGGAAGTTGGGTTGGAAGTTGGGTTGGAAGTTTGGATGGAGTTAGGGATGGAAGTTGAGTTGGAATTTGGGTTGGAAGTTGGTATGGAAGTTGGGATGGAAGTTGGGTTTGAAGTTGGGATGGAAGATGGGATGGATGTTGGGCTGGATGGTTGGGTTGAAGTTTTGGCTGGAATTTGGGTTGGAATTTGGGTTGGATATTGGGTTGGACATTGAGTTCGAAGCTGGGCTGTATGTTTGGTTGGAGGTTGGGTTGGAAGTTGGGTTGGAAGTTGGGTTTAAACTTGGATTGGAAGTTGGGTTGGAAGTTGGGGTGGAAGTTGGGTTTGAAGTTGGGTTGAAGGTTGGGATGGAAGTTGGGTTGGAAGTTGGGTTGGAATTTGGGCTGGAAGTTGGGTTGGAAGTTGGGTTGGAAGTTGGATTGGAAGTTGGGTTGGAGGTTGGGATGGAATCTGGGATGGAAGTTGGGTTGGATGTTGGGTTTTAAGGTAGGTTGAAAGTTGGATTGGAAGCTGTGTTGGATGCTTGGTTGGACATTGGTTGGAATTTGAATTGGATGTTGGGTTGGAAGTGGGTTTGAATTTGGGTTGGAAGCTGGGTTGGATGCTGGATTCTAAGTTGGGTTGGAAGTTGGGTTGGAAGTTGGGTTTGAAGTTGGGTGGGATGTTGGGTTGGAAGTTGGATTGGAAGTTGGGTTGAAAGTTGGGATGGAATCTGGGCTGGAAGTTGGGTTGGAAATTGGGTTCGAAGATGGGCTGGAAGCTGCGTTGGAAATTGGGTTGGATGTTGGGATGGAAGTTGGGATGGATGTTGTGTTTGAAGTTGGGATGGAAGTTGGGATGAAAGTTGGGTTGGAATTTGGGTTGGACGTTGGGATGGAAGTTGGGTTGGAAGTTGGGTTGGACGTTAGGTTGGAAGTTGTGCTGGAAATTGCGTTGAAACTTTGGTTGGAAGCTGGGTTGTATGCTGGGTTGGAAGTTGGGCAGGAAGTTGGGTTGGAAGTTGTGTTGGAAGCTGGATTAGAATTTGGGTTGGAACGTGGGTTGGAAGTTGAGTTGGAAGTTGTGTTGGAATTTGGGTTGGAAGTTAGGATGGAAGTTGGGTTGGAAGTTGGATTGGAAGTTTGGTTGGAAGTCCGGTTGGAAGTTAGCTTGGAATTTGGGTTGGAAGTTGGATTGGAAGTTGGGTTGGACGTTGGGCTGAAAGTTGGGTAGGAAGCTAGGTTAGAAGCTGGGTTGGAAGTTGGGTTGGAAGTTGGGTTGGGAGTTGGGTTGGGATGTTGGTTGGAAGTTGGATTGGAAGTTGGGTTGGAAGTTGGGTTGGACGTTGGGCTGAAAGTTGGGTAGGAAGCTAGGTTAGAAGCTGGGTTGGAAGTTGGGTTGGAAGTTGGGTTGGGAGTTGGGTTGGAAGTTGGGTTGGAAGTTGGATTTGGAGTTTGGTTGGAACTTGGGTTGGAAGTTGGGTTGGAAGTTGGGTTGAATTTTGGGTTGGAAGCTGGGTTAGAAGCTGGATTGGAAGTTGGGTTGGGAGTTGGATGAGAAGTTGGGTTGGAAGTTGGGGTTGAGGTGGGATGGAATTTGGGTTGAAAGTTGGGTTGGATGTTGGGCTGGACTTTGGGTTGGAAGTTGGGTTGGAAGTTGGGTTGAAAGTTGGGTTGGAAGCTGGATTGGATGCTTGGTTGGAAGTTGGGTTGGAAGTTGGGCTGGAAGTTGGGTTGGAAGTTGGGTTGGAAATTGGGTTGGAAGTCGGAACGCAATTAGGGATGGAGGTTGGGATGGAAGTTAGGTTAGAAGTTGGACTGGAAGTTGGGTTGGAAGTTGGGTTGAAAGTTGGGTTAGAAAATGGGTTGGACGTTTGGTTGAGAGTTGGGTGGGAAGTTGGGTTGGAAATTGTGTTGGACGTTGGGTTGGAAGTTGGGTTGGAAGTTAAGATGGAAGTTGGAATGGAAGTTGGGATGGAAGTTAGGTTGGAAGTTGGACTTGAGGTTGGGTCGGAATAAGGGTTGGATGTTGGGTTGGAAGTTGGATTGTAAGTTGTGTTGAAAGTTGGGATGGAATCTAGGTTGGAAGTTGGGTTGGAAGTTGGGTTGGAAGTTTGGTTGGAATTTGGGTTGGAAGTTCGGTTAGGAGTTGGGTTGGAAGCTGGGTTGGAAGTTGGGATGGATGTTGGATTGCAAGTTGGATTGGAAGTTGGGTTGGATGCTGGGTTGGAAGTTGGGTTGGAAGTTGTGTTGGAAGTTGCGTTGGAAGTTGGGTTGGAAGCTGGGTTGGAAGTTGGGTTGGAAGTTGTGTTGGAAGTTGGGATGGAAGTTGCGATGGAAGTTGGGTTGGAAGTTAGGTTGGAATTTTGATTGGAAGTTGGGTGGAAGTAGGGATGGAAGTTGCGATGGAAGTTGGGTTAGAAGTTGGGTTTGAAGTTGGGTTGGAAGTTGGGTTGGAAGTTGGGTTGGATGTTGGGTTGGAAGCTGGGTTGGAAGTTGGGTTGGAAGTTGGGTTGTTAGTTGGGTTAGAAGTTGGGATGGAGGTTGGATGGAAGTTGGGTTTGAAGTTGGGTTGGAAGTTGGGTTGGAAGTTGGGTTGTTAGTTGGGTTAGAAGTTGGGATGGAGGTTGGATGGAAGTTGGGTTTGAAGTTGGGTTGGAAGTTGGGTTGGAAGTTTGGTTGGAAGCTGGGTTGGAAGTTGTGCTGAAAGTGCTGTTGGAAGCCTGGTTGGATGCTGGGTTGGAAGTTGGTTTGGAAGTTGGGTTGGAAGTTGGATTAGAAAATGGGATGGACGTTGGGTTGGAAATTGTGTTGGAAGTTGCGTTGAAAATTGGGTTGGAAGTTGGGTTGGAATTTGGGTTGGAAGTTGGGTTGGAAGTTGGGTTCGACGTTGGGTTGTAAGTTGGGATGGAAGTTGGGATGGAAGATGGGATGAGTGTTGGATTGGAAGCTGGGTTGGAAGTTGGGTTTGAAGCCGGACTGGAAGTTGGGTTGGAAGTTGGGTTGGAAGCTGGGATGGATGCAGGGATGGAAGTTGGAGTGGGGGTTAGGTTGGATGTTGGGTTGGAAGTCGAGGTGGATGTTGGATTACATGTTGGGTTGGAAGTTGGATTGGAAGTTGGGTTGGAAGGTGGGTTGAAATTTGGGTTGGAACTTGGGTTGGAAGTTGGGATGGAAGTTGGGATGGAAGTTGGGTTGGAAGTTGGGTTGCAAGTTCGGTTGAAAGTAAGGATGGAAGTCGGGATGGAATTTGGGTTGGAAGTTGGGTTGGAAGTTGGGTTTGAAGTTGGATTGGAAGTTGGATTTGAATTTGGGTTGGAAGTTGGGTTGGAAGTTGGGTTTGAAGTTGGATTGGAAGTTGGGTTGGAAGTTGGTTTTGAAATTGGGTTAGAATATAGGTTGGAAGTTGGGTTGGAAGTTGGTTTGGAAGTTGGGTTGGAAGTTGGGTTAAAAGTTGGGTTGGAAGCTGGGTTGGAATTTGGATTGGAACGTGGGTTGGAAGTTGGGTTGGAACTTGGGTTGGAAGTTAGGTTGGAAGATGGGATGGACGTTGGATTTGAAGTTGGGTCGGAATTTGGGTTGGAAGTTGGATTGGGAGTAGGGTTGAAAGTTTGGTTAGAATTTGGGCTAAAAGTGGGGTTGGAAGCTGGGTGAGAAGCTGGGTTGGAAGTTGGGTTGGAATTTGGATTGGAAGTTGGGTTGGAAGTTGGGTTGGATGTTGTGTTGGAAGTTGGGTTGGAAGTTGGGTTGGATGTTAGGATGGAAGTTGGGATGGAAGTTGGGTTTGAATCTGGGATGGAAGTTGGGATGGAAGTTGGGCTGAAAGTTGGGTTGGACGGTTGGAAGTTGGGTTGGAAGGTGGGTTGGACGTTGGGTTGGAAGCTGGGCTGGAAGTTGGGTTGGAAGATGGATTGGAAGTTGGGTGGGATGTTGGGATGGAAGTTGGGATGGAAGTTGGGTTTGAAGTTGGGATGGAAGTTAGGATGGAAGTTGGGTTGGAAGTTGGGTTGAAAATTGGGTTGGAGGTTGGGTTGAAAGTTGGGTTGAAAGTTGGGTTGAAAGCTGGGTAGAAATTTGGGTTGGAAGTTGGGTTGCATGTTGGGTTGGAATTTGGGTTGGAAGTTTGAGTGGAAGTTGGGTAGCAAGTTGGGTTGGAAGTTGAAATGGAATTTGTGTTCAAAGTTGGGTTGTAAGTTGGGTTGGAAGTTGGGATGGAAGTTGGGATGAAGGTTGGGTTGGAAGTTGGGTTGGAAGTTGGGTTTGAAGTTGGGTTGGAAGTTGGGTTGGAAGTTGGGATTAAATTTGGGTTGACAGTTGGGTTGGAAGTTAGGTTGGAAGCTGGGTTGGATGTTGGGCTGGAAGTTCGGATGGAAGTTGGGGTGGAAGTTTGGTAGGGAGTTGGGATGGAAGCTGTTATGGAAGTTGGGTTGGAAGTTGGGTTGGGAGTTGTGTTGGAGTTTGGGTTGGAAGTTGGGTTGGAATTTGGGTTGGAAGTTGGGTTGGAAGTTGGGTTTGATGTTGGGATGGAAGTTGGGATGGAAATTGGGTCTGAAGATGGGATGGAAGCTGGGATGGAAGTTGGGTTGAAATTTGGGTTGGAAGGTTGGTTGGAAGTTGGGATAGAAGTTGGTTTGGATGTTGGGTTGGAAGTTGAGCTGGATTTTGGGTTGAAAGTTGGGTTGGAAGTTGGGTTGAAAGTTGGGTTCGAAGCTGGGTTGTATGCTGAGTTCCAAGTTCGGCTGGAAGTCGTGTTGGAAGTTGGGTTGGAAGTTGGGAGTAATTTGGGTTGAGATTGGATTGGAAGTTGGGTTTTAAGCTGGATTGGAAGTTGGGTTGAAAGTTGGGTTGGAAGCTGGGTTGGTAGTTGGGTTGGAACGTGGGTTGGAAGTTGGGTTGGAAGTTGGGTTGGAAGTTGGGTTGGAAGTTGGGATGGAAGTTGGGTTGGAAGATTGGCTGGAAGTTGGGTTGGAAGTTGGGTTGGAAGCTGGGTTGGACGTTGGGTTCGAAGTTGGGTTGAAAGTTGGGTTGGACGGTGGGTTGGAAGCTGGGTTGGACGTTGGGTTCGAAGTTGGGTTGAAAGTTGGGTTGGACGGTGGGTTGGAAGCTGGGTTGGACGTTGGGTTCGAAGTTGGGTTGAAAGTTGGGTTGGACGGTGGGTTGGAAGCTGGGTTGGACGTTGGGTTCGAAGTTGGGTTGAAAGTTGGGTTGGACGGTGGGTTGGAAGCTGGGTTGGACGTTGGGTTCGAAGTTGGGTTGAAAGTTGGGTTGGACGGTGGGTTGGAAGCTGGGTTGGACGTTGGGTTCGAAGTTGGGTTGAAAGTTGGGTTGGACGGTGGGTTGGAAGCTGGGTTGGAAGTTGGGCTGGATGTTCGGATGGAAGTTGGGTTGGACGTTGGGTTGGAAGTTGGGTTGAAAGTTGGGTTGGAAGTTGGGTTGGAAGTTGGGTTGGATGTTGGGATGGAAGTTGGGATGGAAATTGGGTTTGAAGTTGGGATGGAAGTTGGGATGGAAGTTGGGTTGAAAGTTTGGTTGGACGGTGGGTTTGAAGCTGGGTTGGACGTTGGGTTCGAAGTTGAGTTGGATTTTGGGTTGAAAGTTGGGTTCGAAGTTGGGTTGAAAGTTGGGTTAGAAGCTGGGTTGTACGCTAAGCTGGAAGTTGGGCTGGAAGTCGTGTTGGAAGTTGGGTTGGAAGTTGGGTGGAATTTGGGTTGAGATTGGATTGGAAGTTGGGTTGGAAGCTGGGTTGGAAGATGGGTTGGAAGTTGGGTTTGAAGTTGGGTTGGATGTTGGGGTGGACGTTGGGATGGAAGTTGGGTTTGGAGTTGGGATGGAAGTTAGGATGGAAGTTGGGTTGGAAGTTGGGTTGGATGTTGGGTTGAAATTTGGGCTGGAAGTTGGGTTGGAAGTTGGGTTGGAAGTTGGGTTAGAAGTCGGGACTGGGATCAGGACTAGGATCGGGACTAGGATCGGGACTGGGATCGGGACTGGGTTCGGGACTGGGATCGGGACTGGGATCAAGACTGGGATCGGGACTGGGATCGGGATTGGGAT
>SZWC01007673.1:84151-99963 GCA_023375785.1 Penium margaritaceum | reverse complement strand
GGACTAGGATCGGGAATGGGATCAGGACTGGGATCGGGACTGGGAACGGGACTGGGATCGGGACTTGGATCGGGACTAGGATCAGGACTGGGATCGGGACTGGGATCCGGACTCAGATCGGGACTGGGATCGGACTGGGATCGGGACTAGGATCGGGACTGGGATCGGGACTAAGGGTGAAAACCAGACCGGTCTCGCGATTCCCAGGACGGAATCGGTCTTGCAAGTACAAGACCGGTCGCAGTCTCGGTATCGCGAGTCCCGTCTCGGAATTGCGAGACCACAGGATCGCGATTCCTTTGAAGTAGACTCGTTTGTCTGCTGTTTTCACACTTCCGACCACCAGCACCACAACTACCTCCACTGCCAGCAATTACAACACCACACCCACCTTCACCACCATGACCACCAGCCGAGCAGCACCTCCATTACCACCAACACCAACAGTGGCAACACCATCACCTCTAGTGTTGACACCCCAGAACACCAACAATGAGACCCACCACAGCCTTCATAGGCAGCGTGTTCTCTTCAGTGCATTGTTATGACAATGTCATAATGGCAGTGGAATTGAAACTGACTAACACTGATGCAATGTTGCTCTGTGATTTTCCAAGTTGTTTCTTGATCATTGTTCCTATCATTCACACCATGGCCACGAATTCTTTACAGACAAGCTGAGTGGTTTAAACCATGGCCACAAATTCTTTACAGAACAGCTTAGTTCTTTAACTTCAAACAGAATGTTGGACAAGTGTAAACCATATACTACATGTAAGCATGAAAAGATGGAAGCATGAAAGGAATCAAGACAAACACTTGATGTAAGAAAAGTACTTGGAGTATGAAACTAGCTTAACTCTAGTACATCGTCGTCCTCGTCACCATCACATCTACCACCCATGTACCCACCTTCGCCCTCATCATCATTGTCATAATCATCGTTCTCATCCTCGGACTCCTCTGACCTACTGTCGTCATCACTCTCCTGTTCATTCTGCTGAACCTCATCAGTGTCACATGCGGCATCCTGGTCCTCTATGGCACCCTCATTGCCTTTCTCAGCTACTTTGACAGCCTTCCTTGCTACTCTCCTCGCTGCGTTCTCTTTCTCCTCAATCTCAAGCAGTTCCTGTGCCATAGTGCCATTGGGTGCCACTGGGAAATCCCTAAGTGCAGGGTCATTGGTCCAAGTTTGTAGGCAAAGCAGGTCCTGAACTGTCAGATGTGACAGTGAATGGTGAAATTCCGTCACCACCCTTCCGCCGAGCGAGAGCATCCGCTCTAATGGAGTGCTTGCTGCTGGCACCGCCAGCACGTCTTGCACAACCAGGGCGAAAGTGGGGTAGTGCATGTAGTTGTCCTTGTACCACTTAAACACGTTGCAATGCCTGCCACCTTGTGCTGCCTTCTTGTAAAGCTCCAGTTCCTCTTTGATAGTGTCTGGCACGACCACCTGCTCTGTTGTCTTGGGTTCCTCGTACAGGTCATCCATGGGGTCCGCCAGAGCAGCCTCCTGCATGCTCTGTCGCCTGGCCTTGCCGAGCCCCTTCTTTGCCGCTGCTGCTGGACCACTCAGCTGTTGGCTGCCGCCAAGTGCAACTGCTGCTGCTGCTTGGGTTGACGGCACGTTGGTAGACATTGCCATGTCGTCGTCGTTGTCCGGGTCTGCTGCTGCTGCTGCAGCCTTGGCAGCTGGAGCAGCCTCTGCA
The DNA here is from genome assembly GCA_023375785.1 of Penium margaritaceum. Classification (NCBI taxonomy): domain Eukaryota; kingdom Viridiplantae; phylum Streptophyta; class Zygnematophyceae; order Desmidiales; family Peniaceae; genus Penium; species Penium margaritaceum. The sequence continues at coordinate 98,251 of SZWC01007673.1, read as the reverse complement.
GCTGCAGCAGCTGCCCTCCGCTCTTCATGTACTTTGGCAAAGTAGGGCTTGAAGAAATCCAGCACCTTCACCTTAAGCTCCACTGTAGACTTTTTGCATACGAGCTGCATCCAGAACAGGACAAACCAATGAGAACATGGCTCAAACAATACAACGATTGAAGGAATGCCGACACGTCCACAACAACCTACTGTACCTTGTGCACGGGCTCAAAGAAATGGAACCGGAACCAAGGGTCGACCACGGTTGCCACAACGTGTTGGATGGTGCACCTCTTCGTGTACTTCTCGAGCTGCAAACACAATGGAACAATAGAAGAAAGCTTTAGACACGACAAGAGAAAGAAAAACATACATCTGAATGAACGCAATCACCACCGCAACCACCACAACCACCACTACCACCACCATCTTACCTTGTCCATGGCACTGAAGAGGCCCCGCTGCAGCGTGAGTAGGAGCTTCTCCGTGCTGTCCAGTGCAGCCTTCTTCTGCTTCTTCTCTGCTGCCTTTGTGGCCTTCACACGCCAGATGTGAAGTTTCTGCAGGATTGTGCTAAAGAAAGGGTAAACAAGGGACAAAGTTGGATACTCTTGCCCGCTAATGTCCGTAGTGAAGCCCTTGAAAGGCTTCAAGATTGCAATCACCATGCCGAGGAGCTCCCAGCCCTGCCCACTGGGAATAATGGCAGGATCTCGCGCATGGAGCCACTCATCAAGCACCTCCTTGATCCTCACCACCCTCTCACACATGTCTGGGGTGCTGTTCCACCTCGTAGGGGTGTCGAGGTGGAGGGAGAGGTAGTTCACACCGCGGGCATGACATGCGTTGATGAGCGACTGCTCACGCTTAGCAGACCGGCTGACATGGTTCACGATGTCCCGTGCCACGCGAAGGTGCTCCTCCACATGCTCCGCTGCAATCAAGTCTTCCACAGCCAAGTTCAAGATGTGGCCCATGCAGAGATATGGCCATCCTTGTCAAATTTGTCGTTCTAGAGCACCAAGAAATTATCCACCATGGAGTCGTTAACGCTGTCGTTGCCCATTGTCAAATAGTAGATCTTGTCACAGCGTCCCCACTCCTTCACAGCAGCCGAAAAAAGGTCAAAGACAGTGGCGGCAGTTGCATCGTCGTTGCATGAAGGGAAGGCCAAGGCCATGCTCTACATCTGCCATTCCGTAATCCAGTGCGCGATCACATTATGTGACCCTGCTTTGGTTTATGTGACCCGGCTTTTCTTTCTGTGGCCCGGCTTTGGTTTCTGTGGCCCGGCTTTGGTTTCTGTGACCCAGCTTTGGTTTCTGTGACCCGGCTTTGATTTCTGTGACCCGGCTTTGGTTTGTGTGACCCGGCTTTGGTTTATGTGACCCGGCTTTGGTTTCTGTGACCCGGCTTTGGTTTCTTTGACCCGGCTTTGGTTTCTGTGACCCGGCTCTGGTTTATGTGACCCGGTTTTGGTTTCTGTGACCCGGCTTTGGTTTCTGTGACCCAGCTTTGGTTTCTGTGACCCGGCTTTAGTTTCTGTGACCCGGCTTTGGTTTATGTAACCCGGCTTCGGTTTCTGTGACCCAGCTTTGGTTTCTGTGACCCGGCCTTTATTTATGTGACCCGGCTTTGGGTTTTCTGACCCCGCTTTGGTTTCTGTGACCCGGCTTTAGTTTCTGTGACCCGGCTTTGGTTTATGTAACCCGGCTTCGGTTTCTGTGACCCAGCTTTGGTTTCTGTGACCCGGCCTTTATTTATGTGACCCGGCTTTGGGTTTTCTGACCCCGCTTTGGTTTCTGTGACCCGGCTTTAGTTTCTGTGACCCGGCTTTGGTTTATGTAACCCGGCTTCGGTTTCTGTGACCCAGCTTTGGTTTCTGTGACCCGGCCTTTATTTATGTGACCCGGCTTTGGGTTTTCTGACCCCGCTTTGGTTTCTGTGACCCGGCTTTAGTTTCTGTGACCCGGCTTTGGTTTATGTAACCCGGCTTCGGTTTCTGTGACCCAGCTTTGGTTTCTGTGACCCGGCCTTTATTTATGTGACCCGGCTTTGGGTTTTCTGACCCCGCTTTGGTTTCTGTGACCCGGCTTTAGTTTCTGTGACCCGGCTTTGGTTTATGTAACCCGGCTTCGGTTTCTGTGACCCAGCTTTGGTTTCTGTGACCCGGCCTTTATTTATGTGACCCGGCTTTGGGTTTTCTGACCCCGCTTTGGTTTCTGTGACCCGGCTTTAGTTTCTGTGACCCGGCTTTGGTTTATGTGACCCAGCTTTGGTTTATGTGACCCGGCTTTGGTTTCTGTGACCCGGCTTTGGTTGTTGTGACCCGGGTTTTGTATCTATGACCCGGCTTTGGTTTCAATGACCCGGCTTTGGTTTCTGTGACCAGCTTTGGTTTCTGTGACCCGGCTTTTATTTATGTGACCCGGCTTTGGGTTTTCTGACCCCGCTTTGGTTTCTGTGACCCGGCTTTGGTTAATGTGACCCAGCTTTGGTTACCGTGATCTGGCTTTGGTTGCTGTGATCCGTCTTTGCTTTCTGTGACCCGGCTTTGGTTTTTGTGGCGAGGCTTTGGTTTCTGTGACCTGGCTTTTGTTTGTGTGACCTGGCTCTGGTTTCTATTACTTGGCTTTGGTTGATGTGACCCAGCTTTGGTTTCTGTGACCCGGCTTTGGTTTCTGTGATCCGGCATTGGTTTGTGTGACCCGACTTTGGTTTCTATGACCCGGCTTTGGTGTCTGTGACCCGGCTTTCGTCTCTGTGACCCGGCTTTGGTTTCTGTGACTCGGCTTTGGTTTCTGTGACCCGGCTTTGGTTGCTGTGACCCCGCTTTGGTTTTTGTGATCCGGCTTTGATTTCTGTCACCCGACTGTGGTTTCTGTAACCCAGCTTTGGGTTCTGTGACCCGGCTTTGGTTTCTGTGACCCGGCTTTGGTTTCTGTAATCCGGCTTTGGTTTCTGTGACCCAGCTTTGGTTCCTATGACCCGGCTTGGGTTTATGTGACTCGTCGTTAGTTTTTCTGAAACAAAAGCCGGGTCATAGAAACTAAAAGCTGGTCTTGTAAACCAAAGCTGGATTACATAAACCAAAGCCAAGTCACAGAAGTTAAAGCCAGGTCATAAAAACCAAAGCCGGTCCACAAACACCAAAACCAGGTCACATAAACCAAAACCAGGTCACACAAACCAAAGCCGGGTCACACAAACCAAAGCCGGGTCACAGAAACCAAAGTCGGGTCGCATAAACCAGAACCCGGCCACACAAACAAAAGCCGGGTCACAGAAATCAAAGCCGATTCAAAGAACCCAAAGCCAAGTCACATAAACCAAAACGAAGTCAGAAAAACCAAAGCGGGGTCACATAAACCAAAACCGGGTTGTAGAAACCAAAGCCGGGTCACAGAAACCAAAGCCGGATAACAGAAACCAAAGTCGGGTCACATTAACCAAAGCCAGGTCACAGAGGGTCCAAAGCCAGGTCACATAAATCAAAGACGAGTCACATAAACCAAAGTGGGGTCACAGAAACCAAAGCTGGGTCACAGAGACCAAAGCCGGATTACAAAAACCAAAGCCGGGTCACATAAACCAAAGCCGGTTCACGGGAACCAAAGCCGGGTCACAGACACCAAAGCCGGGACACAGATACCAAAGCCGGGTCATAGAAACCACAGTTGGGTCACATGAACCAAAGCCGGATCACAAATACCAAAGCGGGTCACAACAACCAAAGCCGTGTCACAGAACCCAAAGCCGGGTCACAGAAACTAAAGCCGGGTCACAGAGACCGAATCCGGGTCACAGAAACCAAAGCCGCGTCACATAAACCAAAGCCGGGTCACAGAAACCAAAGCCGGGTCACATAAACCAAAGCGTGGCCACAAAATCCAAAGCCCGGTCACAGAAACCAAAGCTGGATCACAAAAACCGAAGCCGGATCACAGTAACCAAAGCCGGGTCACAGTAACCAATGTGGGGTCACAGAAACCAAAGCCGGGTCACAAAAACCAAAGCCAAGTCACTGAAATCAATGCCGGGTCACAGAACCAAAGCCGGGTCACAGAAACCAAAGCCAGGTCATACAAACCAAAGCCGGGTCACATAAACAAAAGCCGAGTCACGGAAAACAAAGTCGGATCACACAAAGCAAAGCTGGTAACAGAACCCAAAGCCGGGTCAGAGAAACCAAAGCCAGGTCAGAGAACCAAAAGCCAGGTCACATAAACTAAAGCCGGATCACAGAAACCAAAAGCGGGTCACATAAACCAAAGTCGGGTCACACAAACCAAAGCCGGGTCACTGAAACCAAAGCCGAGTCATGGAAACCAAAGCCGGATCACATAAACCAAAGCTGGCTCACAGAAACCAAAGCCGGGTCAACGAACCAAAGCCGGAGCACAGAAACCAAAGCCCAGTCATAGAAACCAAAGCCGGGTCACAGAAAAGAAAGCCGGGTCACAAAATCCAAAGCTGGATCACAGAAACATTAGCCGGGTCACAGTAACCAAAGCCAGGTCACAGAACCAAAGCCGGGTCACAGAAAACAAATCCATGTAACAGAAACCAAAACGGGGTCACAGAAACCAAAGCCGAGTCTAAGAAACCAAAGCCGGGTCACAGAAACCAAAGCAAGGTCCCAGAAACCAAAGCCGGGTTTTTAAAACCAAAGCTGGGTCACAAAACCAAAGCCGGATTACAGAAACCAAAGCCGGGTCACATAAACCAAAGCCGGGTTTTTAAAACCAAAGCTGGGTCACAAAACCAAAGCCGGATTACAGAAACCAAAGCCGGGTCACATAAACCAAAGCCGGGTCACAGAAGGTCCAAAGCCGGGTCACAGAAACCAAAGACGAGTCACAGAAACCAAAGTCGGGTCACAAAAACCAAAGCTAGGTCACAGAAACCAAAGCCGGATTACAGAAACCAAAGCCGGGTAACAGAAACCAAAGCCGGTTCACATGAACCAAAGCCGGTCTAAGAAACCAAAGCCGGGTCATAGAAACCAAAGGCGGGTCATAGAAACCATACTCGGGTCACAGAAACCAGAGCCGGATCACAAAAACCAAAGCGGGGTCACAGCAACCAAAGCCGGGTCACATAAACCACAGCCGGGTCACAGAAACCAAAGCCGGGTCAGAGAGACCAAAGCCTGGTCACAGACACCAAAGCCGGGTCACAGAAACCAAAGCCGGGTCACAGAAACCAAAGCCGGGTCACATAAACCAGAGCCGGGTCACAGAAACCAAAGCCCGGTCACATAAACCAAAAACGGATCACAGAAACCAGAGCCGGGTCACACAACCAAAAGCCGGGTCACATAAACCAAAGCCTGGCCACGAAAGCCAAAGCCCGGTCACATAAATCAAAGCCGGATCACAGAAACCGAAGCCGGAACACAGTAACCAAAGCCGGGTTACAGAAACCAAAGCCAGGTCACAAAAACCAGAGCCAGGTCACATAAATCAAAGCCGGGTCACATAACCAAAGCCGAGTCACAAAAACCAAAGCCGGGTCATTGAAAGCAAAGCCGGGTCACAGAAACCACAGCCGGATCACAGCAACCAAAGCTGAGTCACAGAAACCAAAGCCGGGTCACATAAACAAAAGCCGAGTCACGGAAAACAAAGCCGGGTCACAGACAGCAAAGCCGGGTCATACAAACCAAAGCCGGGTCAGAGAAACCAAAGCCAGGTCAGAGAAACGAAAGCCGGTTCACAGAAACTAAAGCCGGTTTTTATAAACCAAAGCCGGGTCACAGAAACCAAAGTCGGGTCACAAAAACCAAAGCCGGGTCACAGAAATCAAAGCCAGATCACATAAACCAAAGCCAAATCACAGAAAGCAAAGCCGAGGCATAGAAATCAAAGCCGGGTCACAAAATCCAAAGCCGGGTCACAGAAACCAAAGCTGGGTCATAGAAACCAAAGCCGGATCACAGAAACCAAAGTCGGCTCACAGAAACCAAAGCCGGGTCAAGGAACCAAAGCCAGAGCACTGAAACCAAAGCCAAGTCATACAAAACAAAGCCGGGTCAAAGAAACCAAGGCCGGGTCACAGAATCCAAAGCCGGATCACATAAACATAAGCCGGGTTACAATAACCAAAGCGGGATCACAGAACCCAAGCCGGGTCACAGAAACCAAAGCCATGTCACAGAAACCAGAACAGGTCACAGAAACCAAAGCCGGGTCACAGAAACCAAAGCCGGGTCACAGAAACCAAAGGCGGGTCCCAGCAACCAAAGCGGGGTCATTAAAACCAAAGCCGGGTCACACAACCAAAGCCGGGTCATATAAACCAAAGCCGGGTCACAGAAACCAAAGCCGGGTCACATAAACCGAACCCGGGTCACATAAACCAAAGCCGGGTCACATTAACCAAAGCCGGGGAACAAAAACCATAGCTGGGTCACATTTACCAAAGACGGGTCACAGAAACCACAGCCAGGTCACAGAAACTAAAGCCAGGTCACAGAAACCAAAACCGGGTCACATAAACCAAAGCCGGGTCACAGAAACCAAAGCTGGGTCACGGAAACCAAAGCCGGGTCACATAAACCAAAGCCGGGTCACAGAAGCCAAGACTGGGTAACGGAAACCAAAGCCGGGTCACAGAAAGAAAAGCCGAGTCACAGAAACCAAAGCCGGGTCACAGAAAACAAAGCCGGGTCACAGAAACCAATGCCAGTCACATAAACAAAAGCCGAGTCACGGAAAACGAAACCGGGTCACAGGAAGGAAAGCCGGGTGACACAAACCAAAGCCGGGTCATAGAATCCAGAGCCATGTCAGAGAAACGAAAGCCGGGACATAGAAACCAAAGCCGGATCACAGAAACCAAAGTCGGGTCACAGAAGCCAAAGTCGGGTCACAGAAACCAAAGCCGGGTCACACAAACCAAAGCCAAGCCACAGCGACCAAAGCCGGGTCACATAAACCAAAGCCGGGCTATATAAACCAAACCCGGATCACAAAAACCAAAGCCGGGTCACACAAACCAAAGCCGGGTCACATAAACCAAGGCTGGATCACAGAAACCAAAGCCGGATCACAGAAACCAAAGCCGGGTCACATAAACGCTGGGTTGGACGTTGGGTTGAAAGTTGGGTTGGAAGCTGGGTTGGAAGCTGGGTCGGAAGCTGGGTTGGAAGTTGGGTTGGAAGTTGGGTTGGAAGTTGGGTTGGAAGTTGGGTTGGAAGCTGGGTTGGTAGTTGGATTGGAAGTTGTGTTCGAAGTTGGGATGGAAGTTGGGATGGAAGTTGGGTTTGAAGTTGGGATGGAAGTTGGGATGGAAGTTGGGCTCGAATTTGGGCTGGAATTTGGGCTGGAAGTTGGGTTGGAAGTTGGACTGGATGTAAGGTTGGAAGTTGAGTTGGAAGTTGGGTTGTAAGTTGGGTTGGAGGTTGGGTTGGAAGTTGGGCTGGAAGTTCGGTTAAAAGTTGGATTGGAAGTTGGGTTGGAAGTTGGGTTGGAAGTTGGGTTGGAACTTGGGTTGGAAGTTGGGATGGAAATTGGGATGGAAGTTGGATTGTACGTTGGGTTGGATGTTGGGTTGAAAGTTGGGTTGGAAGCTGGGTTGGAAGCTGGGTTGGAATTTGGGTTGGAAGTCGGGTTGGAAGTTGGGTTGGAAGTTGGGATGGAAATTGGGATGGAAGTTGGATTGTACGTTGGGTTGGATGTTGGGTTGAAAGTTGGGTTGGAAGTTTGGTTGGAAGTTGGGTTGGAAGCTGGGTTGGAAGTTGGGATGGAAGTTGGGATGAAAGTTGGGTTCGAAGTTGGTTTGGAAGTTGGGTTGGAAGTTGAATTGGAAGTTGGATTGGAAGTTGGGTTGGAAGTTGGATTGCAAGTTGGGTTGGAAGGTGGGTTGGATGTTGGGTTGGATGTTGGGTTGGAAATTGGGATGGAAGTTGGGCTGGATGTTGGGTTGGAAGTTGGATTGGAAGCTGGGTTGAAAGTTGTGTTTGAAGTCTGGTTAGAAGCTGGGTTGGATGCCGGGTTGGAAGTTGGGTTGGAATTTGGGTTGGATGTTGGGTTGAAAGTTGGGTTGGGAGGCGGGTTGGAAGTTGGGTTGGAACTTGGGTTGGAATTTGGGATGGAGGTTGGGATGAAAGTTGGGTTGGAAGTTGCGTTGGAAGTTGGGTTGGAAGCTGGGTTGGAAGTTGGGTTGGAAGTTGGATTGGCAATTGAACTGGAAGTTGGGTTGGAATTTGGGATGGAGGTTGGGATGAAAGTTGGGTTGGAAGTTGCGTTGGAAGTTGGGTTGGAAGCTGGGTTGGAAGTTGGGTTGGAAGTTGGATTGGCAATTGAACTGGAAGTTGGGTTGGAAGTTGGGTTGGAAGTTGGGTCGGAAGTTCGGTTGGACATTGGGTTGGATGTTGGGTTGAAAGTTGGGTTGGAAGCTGGGTTGGAAGCTGGGTTGGAAACTGGGTTGGAAGTTGGGTTGGAATTTGGGTTGGAAGTTGTGTTGGAATTTGGGTTGGAAGCTAGGTTGGTAGTTGGGTTGGAAGTTGTGCTGGAAGTTGGGATGGAAGTTGGGATGGAAGTTGGGTTTGAAGTTGGGGTGGAAGTTGGGATGGAAGTTTGGCTGGAAGTTGGGCTGGATGTTGGATTGGAAGTTGGGTTGGAAGTTGGGTTGGAATTTGGGTTGGAAGTTGGGTTGGATGTTGGGATGGAAAGTGAGATGGAATTTGGGTTGGATGTTGGGTTGGAAGTTGCATTGGAAGTTGGGTTGGAAGTTGGGTTTGAAGTTGGGTTGAAAGTTGGGTTGGAAGCTGGGTTGGATGCTGGTTGGAAGTTTGGTTGGAATTTGGGCTGGATGCTGGTTGAAAGTTTGGTTGGAAGTTGGGTTGGAAGCTGGGTTGGAAGCAGGGATGGAAGTTTGGATGAAAGTTGGGTTGGAAATTGGGTTGGAAGTTGGGTTGGAAGCTGGGTTGGAAGTTGAATTGGAAGTTGGATTGGAACATGGGTTGGAAGTTGGGTTGGAAGTTGGGTTGAAAGTTGGGTTGGATGTTGGGTTGGAATTTGGGATGAAAGTTGGGATGGAAGTTGGGATGGAAGTTGGGATGGAAGTCGGGATTGAAGTTGGGTTGGAAGTTGGGTTAGAAGTGTTGGAATGGTGCTCCTCACCATGGCAGGAGTGTATCCAAAAAGGAACACCAAAAAGACAAGCCTTAGCGGCTTAGTGGTTAATGGTGTCCACCTCTAGAGGCAGGGGCCCGGGTTCAAGTCCCACAAGATGAAATTATGCCCTGCCTCAAGGGAGGTGGAAAATAGATGCCAGGAAGCTAGCTCAACCTCTAGAGTTCCTCTTTCAGTTTCTAGAAGGCCAGGTGAGGGTCCAGGAAGGTGGCTCACCTTCTAGAAGGGGTGACTTGTCCTATAAGACATCTAGAGGTGTCTTGGTCTTCTGGACACCTTCCCTCCTACTAGAAGCAAGCTGAGGAATCTAGGAAGGGGCAAAAGCTTCTAGAGGAGGGATGGGATGCCTTCCTAGGTGGGAAATGGACAGCCTACCAAGGAGCACTCTAGAAGCCATAGAATCTGCTAGGAAGCTCCAAATCTGGCATGCTTTGGTGTTCTGAAAAGCTTAGGTCAGTGGCTATAGACTGCCACTGCTTGTGAGCCTTGATCGAGTGTTAATTCCCATCCAATTGAGGCCAAAACTATTGCCTCACTCTCTGACTAGATTTTTCCATCCTTGGAACCAGTTGCCTCCACAGTTTCGGTCTCTCCAAAAACGGTTGGTGGTGTGAACCAGCCACTGCTAGGGACCCTCCAGGATGCACACTCACCCTCAGGCCAACAAAGGGTTATGTGCACACTCACTCTAAGGGGTTCAAAGCCAGCTTGATTGCACGCTCCCAACAACAAGACATGGCAACTAGCAAGCAAGAGAGCAGCCGCGTTGTCCTTAAGTTTGATGGGACAGGCTTTGCCTTGTGGAGGTGGCAGTTTGAGGTCTTCCTTGAAGACAAGGGACTGTTTGAGCTCGTAAAAGGTGATGAGACTGCTCCGCCGGAGACTGCAACGGCTGAGGTAAGGGAGGCATACAAGAAGCGTAAAAAAAAGGCATTGGCGCTCCTTGTGTCCGCGTTATGCCTACCACAACTTGGGCAAATCCAAGGATGCACCCTGGCTGCGGACGCATGGTCAAAACTCTGCTCCATCTACCATTCAAGCAACGAAGGCGACAACATCATGGAGATCATGCAGCAAATTGAGTCCCTCGCAGCGGAGTGCGTGGCCACGGGTTGGGAGGTCGACTCTTAGTTGCAAGCTATGGTCCTCCTTCTGGCCTTGCCAGACAGTTGGAGTCCCATGATCATAGTCCTTAGTGGCTGGCCTTCTGACGAGCTGAAGTACCCGAAGGTTGCTGAGTACGTGCGCAATGAGTGGATGGAACGTGGCGGTCGAGAGAGTGCAGCGGTATCAACTTCAGCTTACACTGTTCATCCTCAAAGTGTAGGCCGAGGGGACAAGTGGAAGGGTGCCAAACAGGGCACTAAGAAGGGTGCAAAAAGGGGGAGTGCTTCAACTACGGCAAGGAGGGCCACTACGTGCACAACTGTCCTAAGAAGAAAACAGATCGGTCGCAGCGGGCAGGAAGAAAGATGAGCATGCCCTTATGGTGTACAACTCCACCAACTTGAAGGATCCGAGAGTTGCCGTCATCGACTCCGGATCAGGCCGCCACACGGAATGCAACAGGGCGGCATTTATCACCTACGGCGCCTCGGAGAGACGCATGACAGTGGCCAATAGAAAAACAGAGGTGGCCGCCGGTGAGGGTAACGTCCGCATTGAGTCAATTGTGGACGACAAACCTGTCACGAGCACAATCTACGATGTGCTGCATATGCCTAACTTTGGGGCAAACCTGCTCTCCGTCAGCCGCCTTACTGACAAGGGACTTGAGGTGCTCTTCACGAAGAAGGAGGCCATCATCCGCAAAGAGGACAAAGGTGAGGTGATTGCGCATGCGAAGAGGGAGGAGGACTTGTACCTACTACGCGCGAAGATCCTTAGCAGCCGGGTGGGGTCCAACGCTGCCAATCTTACAACGAAGGACCGAGGAGACCTCGACCTATGGCACCGCCGACTCTGCCACATTTCTCCATCAAGAGTGGAGGAGATGGCTAAGAGGGAAGTGGTGCGGGGTCTCCAAATCAACGGCCTTGATGGAACCAAGGAGACCGTGTGTGAGCCATGCATCATTGGCAAATCAACTCGGCAGCCGTTTGTCGCCAAGGGGACGCGTGCATTGGCAAAACTGGCTGTGGGACACACAGATGTGTGTGGACCGCTTGAGAGCTCCATCGGCGGAGCTTGCTACTTCCTTACCTTCATTGATGACCACCGCCAGAGACTCTACCTCTACCCAATGAAGTGGAAGAGTGAGGTCCTTGCGTGCATGCAAGAGTTTGTGGCTGATGTGGAGCGGCAAACAGAGTTCAAAGTGAAGGCGTTCCGGATTGACAACGGCGGTGAATATGCGGGGTGCCTTGGGTGGATGAAGAGCAAGGGGATTGAGTGGCAGAAAACAACTCCACACTCCCCACAACAAAATGGCGTCGCAGAGCAAATCGCACAATCCTTAACATGGTGCGATCCATGTTGAGCGACGCCGGCCTTACACAATGGTATTGGGCGGAGGCTGCAAGGTGTTGAAATAGTGTGCACCTTGTCCACTGCCTAGCTGGCTAGCTACACATACAGACAAGGCATGCACTGCTCTATGGAGTATGTCCCCTTGGTCTGTTCTGAGATGGGCCAGGAATGCACTGCCCATAATGGGTATGTCCCCTGTGGCTCATCATAGGAACCATACCTTTTTGGCTTGGTTGATTAGGCACCGGAGTCTCCAACCAGAGGTCGCGGGTTCAAACCCCGCGACGGCCGCAATTCTCTTTGTGGCCAAAACTGGGACAGGAAGCTTCTAGGAAGCTTACTAGAGCCTGCCTTGAGGATGACACTTGGCGGTCTAAGGACGCGCCAAGTAGGAATGTAGGATGAGGTTGGCTCCAGTGGAGCCACTACAAGCAGAAGCTTTAGCAAAGCTCTGCAAGTATAAAAGCCTGTACCTTGCATGCATCCATTTACAGTTCTTGCCTTTGAGACTCCTCACAGAGTGTCCAACCAAAGGTAGACACTAAAGACCAACATGCGGACTTCGTGAGGTTGCAAACCAAACGAACCTAAAGTGTGGATCCCTCGTTCGAGGGTGATATGTTATCTTGGTTGCAATACCAAGAGCGGTTGGCGGCCTCCCATGTCGGGACCCNTTTCTTTGTGGCCAAAACTGGGACAGGAAGCTTCTAGGAAGCTTACTAGAGCCTGCCTTGAGGATGACACTTGGCGGTCTAAGGACGCGCCAAGTAGGAATGTAGGATGAGGTTGGCTCCAGTGGAGCCACTACAAGCAGAAGCTTTAGCAAAGCTCTGCAAGTATAAAAGCCTGTACCTTGCATGCATCCATTTACAGTTCTTGCCTTTGAGACTCCTCACAGAGTGTCCAACCAAAGGTAGACACTAAAGACCAACATGCGGACTTCGTGAGGTTGCAAACCAAACGAACCTAAAGTGTGGATCCCTCGTTCGAGGGTGATATGTTATCTTGGTTGCAATACCAAGAGCGGTTGGCGGCCTCCCATGTCGGGACCCGTTTTCTAGACCGTTGCTATCCGGCGCATTGACAAAGGGTTATGGGCCCACACTTCTGGTTCTAAGGCACGCTTCCAAGACCGACTAGAGCGTGGTCTTGCAGGGCGCACAGGTACAACAGGGATACGACCATCGGACGGCTCCATCTGCTCCATCGGCTCCATCGGCTTCTTCAGGTAGGGTGTGCGCATGTGGCGGACTAGGGGACGAGGAATCGCTCTGTCCATGTTGGACAAGACCCTCGAGCCCCAACGTGATTAAGCTCTACCCCTTTTTAGAAGGTGGTACGACCCCGAGTCCGTTCTCTCACGACGGCACCATCGCCTTAGGCGATCATCGGCGGGAGGGGTATGCAACGGAATCAACTGCACCTTTGACAACGGTCGCAGTCAGCAGCCTCATCAGCCTCATCGGCCTCAACGAAGCAGAGTAGCAGCGAAGCAGAGAAGACGAGCAACCGCAAGAAATGGCGGATCCGACTCCAGCCCGCCTTGAGGCGGGTATGTCCAAATTCACGGGGACAGGTTTTCCCTTGTGGAAATGGCAGTTTGAGATTGTCATGAACGTGCGTGGCTACCTTGACATCCTAAAAGGGACCGAGATAGCACCAGCCGATGCGACCGTGACGACGCATGCGGCTGACCTTGCAGCATGGACGATGAAGAACAACATGGCTCTCGCCATTCTTGTGACGTCCATCAACGAGACTCAACACTCCCACATCACAGGATGCACGTTGGCTGCCGAGGCCTACGCAAAACTCGCACGCGTGCATCAATCGAATGCCCTAGCAAACCGACTCTTCATCTTCCAACGGTTGATGTCGATGAGGGTGAGCGAAGGAGAATCGATACCCGCATTTTTGCAGTCGTTCGACAACGTGCTGCAAGAGGTCCAGCAAATGGAATGGAATCTCGACTCCAACATGCGTGCCATGATCCTTCTAATGGCGCTGCCGGAAAGCTGGGGGTCCTTGATCACCGTATTTGGCGGTTGGAAGGAGGCAGATCTGACGTACGAGGCTGTCGCCGAACACGTCCGCAACGAGTCCATGCGACGCAGTGGCGCCGAGGCAAACATCTCAGCCTATGCCTCTCGCTTCGGTGGACAAAGTGCAAGCTCTCGCTCCAGTCAAGGCAACAGCGGAAGCGGTGGCGGTGGAGGGAAAGGCAATGGTGGCGGGAAGAGTTCCAAGAAGCCCGGCAACTGTCACAACTGTGGCAAGGCTGGGCACTGGGCTAGGGACTGTCGTAGTCCCAAGAGAGAAGGCGGGAACAAAGGTGGAAAGGAGAAGAAGGAGCTCACCAACATGATGGCTAGGGGGCTGCCCATGAAGGGCGCAGCGATCCTTAGGCCCGGGGCATTCGCCCTTGACTCGGGCACCAACCACCACTCATCAAAAGAGAAGGGTGGATTTGTCTCCATGGCCGAATCTGTCATGCGCATCAAGTGTGCAAA
>SZWC01007673.1:45023-71352 GCA_023375785.1 Penium margaritaceum | reverse complement strand
GGTTGGAAGTTGGGTTGGAAGTTGGGTTGGAAGCTGGGTTGGAAGTTGGGTTGGGAGTGGGGTTGGAAGTTGGGATTGAAGTTGTGTTGGAAGTTGGGTTAGAAGTTGGAATGGAAGTTGGGTTGGAATTTCGGTTGCAAGTTGGGTTGGAAGTTGGGTTGGACATTGGGTTGGAAGTTGGGTTGGAAGTTGGGTTGGAATATGGATTGGAGGTTGGGTTGGAAGTTGGGTTGGAAGTTGGGCTGGAAGTTGGGTTGGTAATTTGGTTGGAAGTTGGGTTGGAAGTTGGGATGGAAGCTGGGATGGAAGTTGGGTTTGAAGTTGGGATGGAAGTTGGGATGGAAGAAGGGCTGGAAGTTGGGTTGGAATTTTGGCTGGAAGTTGAGTTGGAATTTGGGTTCGGTGTTGGGTTGGAAGTTGAGTTTGAAGTTGGGTTCTAAGCTGGCTTGGAGGTTGGGTTGGAAGTTTGGTTGGAAGTTGGGTTAGAAGTTGGATTGGAAGTTGGGTTGGAAGTTGGGTTGGAAGTTGGGTTGGAAGTTGGGTTGGAAGCTGGGTTGGAAGTTGGGATGGAGTTTGGGATGGAAGTTGGGATGGAAGTTGGGTTGAAAGTTGTGTTGGATGTTGGATTGGAAGTTGGGTCGGAAGTTGGGTTGGAAGTTGGGATGGAAATTGGGATGGAAGTTGGGTTGGATGTTGGGTTGGAAGTTTGACTGGAAGTTTGATACCCCCAATTTTGTCGCGCCTCTAACTTTCTTTGCGCAGGCTTGATTCTGCGCGTAATTTGTAGATTATGCACATCTAACCATTACCACAATTCTACTCAGATAGGTAGCAGCATCACAGGTTCCCCACCACTAGCCACTGGCGTTTCTGCGGACAGAAGACCTGAACCTCGGTGCACGGACCTCAGAGATGAATGACACTCCGCGGTCCTCTCCTTGTCACACGGGAGCCGCCACCGCGTGGCCTCCAGCTCCTCTCCGCAGAACCCTTGTTCCGTGGACGTGTGCAAGTGAAGGCACCGCTGACATTTCACCTCACTCGGACTTTCGGTTCCTTGCGCATGCAATTCCGCAGTCAGCGGACAGGACTCCAAGGAGAACACGAGAGCAGTGAGACGAAGAGCAACAGGAGTGGTTGAATTTCTTAGATGAATTTGGCAAAGTACATGAATGCGGAGTACTGCTCAGGAATAAATGCAAGACTGAGTTGCACTTGTACTAGTGCTATTGAGGCCCTTTTCTAATTCGGACTCCGCTCGGCGTGTCTACATGCCGTCGGTCTCATCCCTCTCACAGTATCCTATTGTCCTCTTACTTGGACTCCACGCGGTGCGTAGCCGCACCGCGGGTCTCGTCCTCAGCCACCCGCCCACACACAACACATCCTCTTCCGATCATTTCCTTCATCCGCGGCTCGTGTATGCGGTTCCTCGTGTTCTTCTTTGAATCTTCATCCTCCGTGGTGCGTCTCCAGGGGTTGCTCCGTGATTGATGCACGATCACTCATGCTGGTTGGATATTCTTCCCTTGATTGCTTGGCCCTTCTGCTGACCTATCTGTGCCCTGTCAGTGATTGCGGGTCTTGCTGCGGCTTGTCCCTGTTCTCATTGTACCGCAGATTTCCCGCCACCGCTTCCCACCTCTTTCTGTTTCCGCCACAAGCACTTGAGTTGGGTGAACCGTTGCAGGTGGTTGTGCTAACCTGCGGCGGCTCTCTTGTAGACCCCTTGGTCCTCGTTGCCCCTGGACTCTGCGCTACCCCTAGCTCAACCGCGTCCGCGGGAGCCAACGTTCAGTGCGCGGATCTAAGCCTACCCATGCTTTTCTCCACGGATGGATCTTCCCCGCGGAGCTGCGGTGGAAGTGTGCTTGACACTGATGCCCCAGAGTCTTTTAGCAAGTTATCCGCTTGAAGTGTTTGCGGGGCCTGGGACGGTTTTGTTCCTGGCACGGTCTGCAGTTTTTCTCCACGGTTCCTCCCTTCCTCTAGAGCCTCTCTGCGCACTCATCCTGGACAAAGAGTCTGCACTCTTGCACCGTGCTTACATCGTGGGCGCGGTGACTAGCTTCTTGCATGAGGAGCAGTGTAGCACGCGCTCGTATTTCTTGCAGCTTGAGCACCGGTAAACCTTCTTGCCCTTGTTGCTCCGCCCCACCTCCGCGGTGCAGTGCTCATGTGCAATTCCTCCACAATGCTTGCAGCAATAGACTATCCCTTTGAGCCGTCCGCCGCAGTTGTATCCGGTGCAGGTACGTTTATTGGAGAACTTCTTCTTGATCTTCCATGTCTTGCCACAACAACCACTGCAGGTCCAAACGCCCTCCTTCCCATGCACCCCACACTGTAGGTGGTACATTGTCTTGCACATTCCGCTCGGCTTGCCAAATTCTGTCAAATCCTCCGCGCATGCCCCGCAGGCTGGAGCCAAGGTATCTTCATCCCTTCCTCCACGGCGGCAATCCCTACACACTTGTGGCACTGTCCCGCCCAAGCCGAGCTGCCTGTAACCAGGCAACCTTGGTGGGCCAGCTTGTTGCATTAACGGCAGTGCTCACCGTTGCTGACCGCCTTGACACAGGTGGGGTAGCTTTCCGCGGTTGCTCTGGGCGAGTCTTCCTCGTCTTCTGAGTCCAGCTCTTCCCCCTCTGCGGTTACCTGCGGTGGCTTCCGTGTTCCCTGCTGATTTTCGGCTTCTCGGCGACACCGCCTGCACTTTTTCGGTCCGCTGCGGGCCCCTTTTTCATTTTGCGGCTGTTCCAGGCACCTGTCACTTATGTTTTGGTGACATCTTTCACAGTCCTGCACCGTCCTATCCCAGTGGTGCCCACATTGGGCGCATGTTTTGCTTTCCTTCTCCTTCCTGGCCTGTTCCGCTGCTGCCACCCGTCCCTCCTTCTCCCATCGACGCATGGTTGTGCCTGATACCGTACGAGGTCATTGCCGTGTCCCTGCATGCTCTTCCTCTTCCTCCTCCTCCTCCTCCTCTTCCTCTGGATCCCATCTTCCGTGTGCCACCCCTCCTCCTGAGCCCGGGCTGGCCCCGTCACCTCCCTTCTTCTTCTGCTCCGCTCCCTTCTCCTGACCCTCCTTGAGGCAGTTTAGACACGTGCGGTTTAGCCCAATGCAGCTCTTTGTCAGCCCCTGGTGCGCTGGCTGGCCACAGACGCGGCAGACGACCTTCAAGAGTGATGCCTCCGGCAAGTTTTCCCCGCACACCGTGCGGGGGCCCGTGTAGCTGGCCAGGTCGCGGGGGCTCATGAGTGCACTTCTCCGCGGAGTAGCAGCGGGTGTCCTAGGGGTTTCCTTTCCGCTGCCCGTTCGTTGTGACCCCGACTGCTCCGGTCGTTCTGGATGTTCCTGCTGCTGCCGGCCTCCTTGCTCCTCCCTTTGTTGCCTTTGCCTTGCCTGTACTTCCCCAGCGGGTACCTCCTGAACATCGGAGCCGTCCATTGGTTCATCTTCCTCAGTTTTCTGGCTCCATGCCTCCTCTTGCTCCGACACCTGAGCCTCACACTGCTCCAACACCTCCTCCGCCCGCCATCCCCTTGAGCTCTTGCGTTCCTCGAGCGGGGGAAGCTCCCCACCCATTCCTGGTATGTGTGTCTGCCAGGCCGGGGGCAGCAGGACGAACTCGGTGGCCGGGTAGCTCTGCTCACAGAACCCATCCGGCCCTTCCAACCAAATGTGTCCCACGTTCACCGCAGCCACGCGGTACACCTCGCGTGCCTTCTCTGCTTCACGTCCCGCGCTTGGGAATGGGCGGAGGTAGACCAGGTTCCCTTCCCTGATTGGCCCATGGTTGAGGCGTCGGTTGGCAGCGTCGCATCCGCGCCAGGCCGAGACAGAGGCGCGGAGCCGTGCCTCTGCTCTTACTGCAGATGTTTTCTGGCATCATGCTTGGTACCACTCTTGCACTTCCTTATCTTTTGCCATCTCCCGTTCCTCCTTTGATTGGCCATCCTGCTGCTGCTCTGGGTCGAGTGGCATCTGCAGTGGTGGTTGCGGCATGCCTAACGCCGCGCGCGGAGGATGTCCGAAGATGAGGGCGTGGGGCAAGAACCATGTGGCGCGGTTGGGGATGATGTTGAGGAAGTGGGTGGTTTTCTTGAGGGTTTTCCCCAGTCTTTTTCTTCCGCGATGGCCACGGTCCACTCTAGGATTTTGTGCAGCCGCTCGACTTGCCCCTGCGACTGGGGTCGGTACCGCCCGGAGTGCACGTGCTGCACGCCCCACTCCGCGAGTTCCTCGCGGAATGCCCATGCAAACTCTGTGCCATTGTCATTGTGGACCACACGGCAACCGCCAAAGCGGTAGAAGATCTCCTCCCGGATGAAACGGGCTGCCGGCTCTGAGGACTTGTCAGGGACGGCCCTGACCCACACATACTCGGTAAAGTGATCCACTGCTGCAATCCAGTACCAGTCCCCTTTAGCGCGGCAAGGGCGTGGCCCATGGAAGTCAATGATGATACGATCCAAGGGTTTGCCAATAGGAGAGGGCAAGTAGAGGGGCATGTTTCGTGGCATAACTTTTCGGTGTCGCTCACATGGTGTGGCGTAACTTTTTGGTGTCGCTCACATGGCGCGCGTAACTTTTCGGTGTTGCTCACATGGCGTGCAGTGTTGCACGACCTCCTTTATGATTGCCAGAAGGTCTGGCACATGCAGGATGGGAGATAACCACTCATTCAGAGCTTGTACACCGGAATGGTGGTGACGGTGGTAGGCCTCGACCTCCGCTCTTTGCATGGTGGACAGAGGCATCCGCAGGATGTGTGGTATGGTCCACCAGAGGCGACCGCCGTCCCATGCATACTGCTCACAGAGGCGGGCGAGGTCATCCTTCTTCCGCCGGTTGTACTCCACCCCCATCTGGGCGGCCAAGGTCTTGTACACCTTGTCCGCCTCCGCTTTCTGTTGCTCCTTGGTTGTGGTGTGGAGCAAGATGTGAGTGGTATGCCAGATCTTCCATTCCTCTATTTCAATGGGTCCCTTTTTCCTGTCTTTTCTGCGGCGGCCTCCCCTGCCTTCCTCTTCTTCTCCTTCTGTAGCACTGGCAACCCCTGGGCTTGCCTTGCATCCTGCTCCGCCTTCACTGCCTACAGGCAGCGTTGATTCTCTTCATCATACGCGGGTGGCTCTCTGTCCCAGCAGTCCGGTGCTGGGAAGAGCCGCAAGATTACCACCGCGCGTAGTTCCCCTTCGTTCCAGTGGCCGCGCAGCCCTACCTCTGGTGGTGGCGTATGCTGCCGTCTCCGTGCTCCGTGGACCTTGCCTATATGTGCCGCTAGCTTTTGTCCCGCCGCTGCCTCTTGGAGTCGTAATAGACTTGGCCCCCTTGTGATAGGCTGTTCTTCGTTCGGCTCTGGTGACTCACTCAACTCGGAGATCACCAACCCCGCGGTCCTCTCTTTGGTCTCAGGGACCGCGGTGCTTTTCCCGGTCCCTTTCTCTTGGTGTGTTGGTGCACCGGCGCCTCCCAGTAGGGGTTGCAAGTGAGCAGGAACCGAGCCAACGAGCATTGGGACTTTGCGGAATACTGCCATGAGCAACTCCATGGCTTGGGCCGCGTCCCGCTCGGCTTGGACGAGCTGCGCCAGGTCGATGTTTTGCGGTGTGTAATGAGCAAGGCGGTGCTGCTTGCTGCGCTTAGCAACAAGTACACCAACAGTGCTATCCTTGATGGTTTGCTTTTCTTGTTCTGGTCGGCGAGGTGTTGGCGTGGTGTTTGCGGAGGGGACCTTTATTTCCACGATTGGCTCCTTCCAGGAGGTGGCTGCGGCGCTGATCCAGGCCGCTTGGTGTGGGGCAGCCTGTTTGTTGGCGGTTGCTAATGTCGCAGCTTGCTTGGCCACCTTCTGCAGCTTGGCCTGTTTATCCCGCACAGCCTTTGATAGGGCAGGTCGGGAAACGCCCTTCCATGTTATCCATGTGACTCCAGCTGGTCTCACCAGCGCACACACTTTCTGTCCCAAACTTTCGCCTGCCACCTGGACAATTCCTTGTTGCTCCGCTGCCTGTTCTCCTGTCACATGTCCTGCCGTTGGCCTCGCTGCCTCCGCTACGCCTTGCCCCGTTTCTTCTGTCTCTGGCACCGCGGCCTCTACTGCCGCTCTTGCCTCCTCCAGCTCTGTCTCCAGCTATTCGGCAACCTGTGTTGTAGCTGACTTCGCTTCTTGCTTTTCTTCTTCCGCCCTCTGCTGCCAAATAGCCTGCAGCTTATCCCTTGTCTGCACAAGATGAGGAGAATCGCGGAGGTATTCCCGAACCTCCTCCATTTCCATGAGAATGCGGCTCTTCTCTTCCCGACAAACTTCAGCTGCTTCCTGGGCCCAGTGGTTTGCGGCCTCTTCCGCTAGTTGGGTGCCCACTCCTGATAGTGTCATCCATAGTCCTTGTGCTACCGCGGCTACTATCCGCTACCGTGGAGCTCCATCCAACGTTAGCTGCCAGCACTCACTGATGGCGGCATACCAATTCTCGTTTCGCATCTCCGCATTAGTGATACTTGCAAGTTCCGCCGCTGTATACTGTGCTCCCCATCTGGCCGTGACCAGCCCGATCAGCTATCCCTACCTCCAAAATTTTGCCGCGGTTTTCTGTTCTGGTGCCTCCATTGTTCCCGCAGGCATCTAATGGGCATGGTATAGAGGAAGTGCCCAGGCACATTCCTGAAGCAGATGCACGTAGCGTCTGGTGGGGTCCGCGTTCTGGTCGTTGCGGACCAGGAGCTACCATTTGCGGGCAGTGTTCACAGTGCCTTCTGGCTGTGCTTTGTCGAGAAATGCTGCCACACCTGTCATTCCACTACTCGGCCAAAGATAGAGGATGTTGCGGAGCGCCGAGATGAGTCGCTCCATACCTGCTGTTTCCAGTAGTTGATTTTGTCGTCTGCGCTGGTTGAACTCAAGTTCTTGAGCTTTCTTTCATTTCTATGACAAACGATAACACTTGTCGTCTTCAGTGCCAGTGCAGTCTTGGTAGCGGATTTTAGAGCTACCTGCCATGCCTTGTTATAGAAGGAGTCCCCCATGTCTACACGGATTGCCTCCGGGAGCTCGTCCTGCAGGTGCATGATAACACTGCTGACCACGTCCAGTAGCTGGTTTGCCGTGGGCTAATCTCCGCTATCTCCGGAGCTCTCTTCCAGGTAGGTCTGCGCACCTTCCATTATCGTTCCTGCACTGAGTGCAAGATGTGGTGTGCCGTGCGTCGGCTTGTCTCGCGAGGCTGGTGCGGAGGAAGAGTGCGCTACTGGCACAAAGGGGCCAGGGGGCGGTGGTGCGCCTACGGATGCGGTTAGTACTGGCAATGTGGGAGGGACCAGCGTCGGAGGTGCTCCTGGTGCATTGCTAGGGTTGCTGCCGTGGGTGGTACGGTGGAGCCTGGTACTGGAGTTACTCCGGGTGAGCTCGCTGATGCTGCCGTCATTGGGGGTGCGGAACGGTCCGATGTCGCGGCTATTCCAGGTAAGGTTGCCGCTACTATTGTCGAGTGTGCAGGGGGACCCTGTGGGGTTACAGGTGTCCTAAGTGACGCGGAGGGGACTGGAGGAGCCGGAGGTGTTCCAAGTGGCGCGGAAGGGCCTTAGACAACCGGAGATACCCCTGGTGATGCAGGATAGCCCAATGTTGGAGGTGCTTCAGGTGAAGTTGCTGTTACTGCTACTGCTGGGGGCGCGGAGGGGTCGCGGGGGGCCTGAGATGCCCCAGGTGAGGCTGCCGTCACGGTGGTGCAGAGTGTCTCATTCCGGCGACGGCTCGGTTTGTAGTCTGCCGCCGGATAGCTCGCCTTGCAATACCACCATCCCCCGGTTCGCATGCGCGGACTCCGCGCTAAACGGATGAGCCATGGCAGAGGTAGTTCCGCGGTTTACCCCCGAGTTTCGTGTGACGTGCCGAGTGAACCGAGTGCCAGAGGTCGGTGGCGTGAGAACCATGAGAAGTGTATCAGAGGACAGGTGAGCTGAGGAAAACAGTGGGGTAAACGGTCGAATGCCGGATACGGAAATGAGACTGAGGATGCCGTCGCCGAGCAATATATCCGCTTGGCGCGGCGCAAGCCAGTCGACTTTGAGGAGCATGTCATATGTGCAGACATCGCACACTTGTACGGTATGCGGTTCATGCACATTGGCGACCTGGATGGGGAGGGCTACGATCTGAACAATGAGTGCATCGATGGCTCCGGTGGATATGTAGAAGCGGAATCAAGTAGGTGTGATGAGGTGGTCCACTCGTAAGGTGCGAGCCATCTGCAGCGCGATGGTGGTATGTGTGGCGCCGCTGTCCAAGATGGCTACAAATTTGCGGCCACAAAACCCAGACGTGGCACCATGCGACGTGGACTTCTGCGGGTGCCGTTGGACCGGGTATGAGCGGTGCAGAGGCCCACGTGCACGGCGCATGGCAGGAATCTTCCCGCATGCGAGAGTGTACCGTAGCGATGGCATGGGCCACCATGCGGACACCTGCATCATGGGTGAAGGTGCAAGAGAGGTGGATCCCAGCGGGAGAGAGAGAGGGATTTACGGAGGAAAAGAGGTATTGGAGACGCTCCGCAGATGCATGCAAGTGGAGGAGGAAGTCAACCAAGGAAAGGGGATGATGAGTATCAAGGAGAGAGGAGGCAGAGGGTGAGGAAGGCAGCGTTGGAGGGGCGGTTGTAGCCGCCGCGGCAGAGGGATTCCGGCGTGAGTGTGGTAGTGAAGAACGGGGGGAGATGTGGCGCGATCTCCTCGAGCGTCCAGCTGCGGATGGTGGAATTGAAACGTCGGGCAAGCTGGTGCCCAGTGGGATGGAGGGCTGGAAGAGTCTCCACGGTGCCAAGGGGCTCGGCTGGTTCTATCTTGGACAGGAGTTGGTACGCAGTCGTAGATTCCTCAGCCGTGAATTCTTGAGCGATGCCTTCCCAGTGAGGTTCATTGTTCGCCGGGAGAGGAGTAGCTGTGGGGGGTTCCAGGAGGTCTTTCCGCGGATCCGCGGAGCGGGGCCAATCTTCCCGAGGGAGGTGGCTCAGAGCATCTGCGTGTCGATAGGCGAGCGCGGGCTGGTACTTCATCTTGAAGTTATAGCCCTGTAGGAGGAAAGCCCATTTGGCCAAGATACCCTCATGGTTCTGTGTTGTGAGGAGCCATTGTAATTCTTGTTAATCGGTGAGGACAGTGAAAGGATTTTTGTTCTTCATGTAGTCGCGGAAGTGCTGAAGCATCCATAACACAGCCAAAACACTCGCCCTTCACTGGTGGGTAGTTCCGCTCACCCTCGGTGAGGGCGCGACTGGCATACGCAATCACTCGCTCGATGGGTTCTTGGACCGATTGCGACAGTATGGCGCCGAGGCCGTCACGGAACCACTGAGTGGTGATGGAGAAGGGAAGGTTGAAATCAGGAAACTCAAGCATGGGCGCGGTGACTAGGCGATGTTTGATTTTCGTCCAGGTAGCTGTACACTCCGGCGTCCATTCGAACGGGATTTTTGGCTCTAGTGGGTGTGGAGGCATCCTCAAGGATGCCTAGCTCTCAGTGATACACGCTACCAAGGTTTTGGGCAGCCAATAGACACCTTTGGTGAAGAGTGTGGAGCACAAGGATCACGGATAGGAGTGGGCAGAACACGTCGCATTCGGTAGATCTGAATCGAAACACGTTTTTGTTACTTAGCATAGTAAGATTACATTTTATTCTTATAGCCTGTGATCTAAGCTTTCCAATGCATCCAAGCACGCCCAAAACGGAGCAGTAGAGCCCCTGCTACGGCCGTCAAAGTAACCCTTGGTGGAGCCGCCCACCTGGCCTTGCACTCTAGGCAACGGGAGGCGCTTCGACGATGACCCGTCGAAGCGCCTTTCTTCGCCCAGAAGTCAAAATGAAGTTCATCCTGGTCAAGGAGGTCCTTATGGTCACCTCATTCATGCCCCTCGTGCATTTGGAGGCCATTAGGAATGAACTCGGATCCCTGGCGGTGGAATATCCTGCCACCCATGGCGGGTACCAGATTCCACCCACCCAACACCCGTTTTTCGGGCTAGGCTAACTTTCTGAATACTTACTCAAATCGAGCGATTCAAAGCTCGATCTTGCATAGAAAAATCCAAGCAATCCAAATCTAAAGTCAGATCAGGTGTTCGACCACTCCTCAGTGGTCTAACCAGGGAGTACGATCAACGGCACTCATGGCAAGGGGCACACCATGTCAACAATCTTCCCCTTGCACCGCAGCCTTGATGCCCTGTCCTTGGAACCTGTAGCATTTTAAACTTCACAGCGCAGACCAAGCTCCATGCAGCTTGCGTCGTGCCTGTCCTTGGGCTGTGCCTTGGTCATGGCATTGGCGAGCATGCGCTTAGTGCCACAATGCACAATAGCCGCATCTCCCTTCGCCACCAAGTCCCGCGCGTAGTGATGCCGGATCTCGATGTGCTTGGTCCTCCCGTGTAGCACCGGGTTCTGGGTCAGGCTGATGGCACTCATGTTGTCAACGTTGAACACCGTCGGCTTCCTTTGGGGCACGCCGACCTCCTTTAACAGCCGACGCAGCCACACCGCCTCCTTTACGGCTTCCGTGAGCGCGATGTACTCCGCTTCGGTGCTAGACAGCGCCACGCAGTCCTGCTTCCTGCTTGCCCATGAAACTGCCGCACCACCAAGCACAAACACGTACCCCGACGTTGATTTTCTGTCATCCACATCACCAGCCCAGTCGGCATCTGAGTAGCCGACCAACTCAAGGGAGTCATCACGCGCTCCCCCTCCAAACACTAGCCGTGACTGTTTTGTCGCCTTGAGATAGCGGAGGATCCGCTTCACCGCTTGCCAATGCAACTGCCTGGGGTCAGCAACGTAGTGGCTCACTTGGCCCTCCGCGAAGGCCAGGTCGGGGCGCGTCGCCACCATGGCATACATGATGCTCCCCACCGCGGACTGGTATGGCACACCTGCCATCTCCTCCTTCTCCTCGTCCGTGCTTGGGCCCATGCTCGAGCTCAACTCACATGTGGTGGTCATGGGTGTGCCGATGGGGTTGCACTCCTCCATGTTGTAGCGGCGGAGCACCTCTTGCACGTACTTTGCCTTTCCCATCTCAAGCGTGCGTGCTTTGCGGTCCCTCTTAATGGCGACGCCGAGGTAGTGCTCGAGCTCGTCCATGTTGGTCATTTTTAACCGACCGCCCAGCTGCCGCTTCAGGTTCACCAACTCCTCCATGTCCGATGACACGAGGATGAGGTCATCCACGTAGAGGACCACAATCTGGTACAACCCCGGCTGCTTTTGCACGTACACGCTGTGATCCTCCTCGCAGCGCTTGAAGCCAAGCTCGGCCATGAAGCCGTCCATTTTCAGGTACCACATGAGTGGCGCTTGCTTCAGTCCGTAGAGTGCCTTGCAAAGCCGGCACACCTTCCCCGGCGGCGCGTCCACCCCCTCCGGCACCTCCATGTAGACCTCCTTGTCGAGGTCGCCGTTGAGGAATGCGGTTTTTACATCCATTTGGTGGACCTCATAGTCGCGCGCCGCCACTGAGAGGATGGAACGGATGGAGGCAAACTTTGCCACCGGCGCGAAGGTTTCGTCATAGTGTTCTCCTTTTCATTGGGCGTACCCCTTCGCAACGAGCCGCGCCTTGTACCGCTCCACCTTCCCCTCCTTGGTAAGCTTCTTCTTGAATATCCACTTGGAGCCGATGATTTTTGCACCCTCCGGTCTGTCAATCAGCTGCCAAGTGCCGTTCTCTTCGTGGGAGGAAAGCTCAGATTTTATGGCTCCCTCCCACTCAGCCCCATCCTTCTGCTGCAAAGCCTCCTTGACGGTCTCGGGCTCCTCTTGTGCAAAGAACGCTCAAGCAAACCCAGTCCAGGTGCCCTGCGCGGCATCGTACCGTTTTGCCGTCCTCCTTGCGCGTCCGCTTCTCCGGGGCTACTGCTGTTGAGGCTGCTGCTACTGCTGCCGCTGCTGCTGCTGCTGCTGCTGCTGCTGTCTCGCGGTGCCACTCACACCGCTGGCCTGCTCCCCCTCTCTTGGGGACTGTGGAGATGCGGGCTCACTCCCCGCCTCCTCGTTCAGCTCCGCTGCTGCCGGCGCTTCGGACTCATCATCCGACTCGGCTGAATGCAAATCAGCCGCTCCCCCATCCCCCGGATGGTTATCGCCGGTTGGAGCCGATGGGACGTCACCCTCTTTTGCGTCCTCCAGCGTCTCCCCCTCAAGGAGTGGCAGCAACTCCCCCCGCTTGGAGAGACCCGCGTCCTTGTCCGTCCAACGGCTATCCTCGTTGAACGTGACATCGTGACTCTTCACAATCTGCTGCCTCCGCGGGTCGAAGAGCCGGTACGCCTTGCTCCCGCTCTCATACCCGATGAAGATGCACCGGCGAGTCCGCGGGTCTAGCTTGCCCCGCCCCTCCCGTTCCTGCACAACAGCATGTGTAACACAATCAAATGTGCGGAGGTGTGCCACAGTTGGCTTCCTCCCGCTCCACACTTCTTGTGGCGTCTTCCACACCTTGGACTCCGCGTCTTTTAGCGGCTTCGTCGGCGTCAGATTCATGATGGACGCTACTGTCCATGCCGCCTCGCCCCAGTACCGCTGCACGAGGCCAGCATCGCTCAACATGGACCGGACCATGTTGAGGATGGTGCGGTTTACCCTTTCGGCGACGCCGTTCTGTTGCGAAGAGTGTGGCATAGTTTTCTGCCACGCAATCCCCTTGCTCTTCATCCACGCCGAGCAGCCCTCGTACTCGCCACCGTTGTCGCTCCGGAACGCCTTCACCTTCAACTCTGTTTGCCGCTCCACAGCCGCCACGAATTTCTGCATACAAGACAAGACATCGCTCTTCCTCTTGATGATGTAGAGGTAGAGCTTGCGGCTGTGGTCGTCGATGAAGGTGACGAAGTAGCGCGCCCCACCAATGGAGGGCTTGAACGGTCCACACACATCTGTGTGCACCACCTCCAACTTCGCCGATGCACGTGTCCCTTTGCCATCAAACGGTTGCCCTGTCACCTTGCCCACCACGCATGGCTCGCACACGGCATTCTTGGCTGCATCAAGGCCCTTGACCTCAAGACCCCGCACCACTTCTTTCTTCGCCATGTCCGTCACCGTTGAGGGAGCGATGTGGCACAACCGGCGATGCCACAGGTCCAGGTCCCCTTCATCCTTCGTCGCGAGGTGAGCGGCGTTGGTCCTCACCACATCGGCAAGAACCTTGGTACGGAGAAGGTAAAGGTCCTCCTCCCTCTTGCCACGTGCAATCACCTCGCCATCTCCCTCCTTCCGGATGATGGCCTCTTTCTTGTTGAAGAGCACCTCGAGCCCCTTGTCGGTAAGGCGGCTCACTGATAGCAGGTTTGCCCCAAAGTTAGGCATGTGGAGCACGTCGTAGATGGTGCACGGAATGACTTTCCCGTTCACCAACGACTCAATGTGAACATTGCCTTCGCCCGCGGCCAACTCTGTTTTGCCGTTGGCCACTGTCATGCGCCGCTCGGTGGCGCCGTAGGTGACGAATGCCGCCCGGTTGCATTGTGTGTGGCGGCCTGATCCGGAATCGATCATAGTGACTTCCGGATCCGTCAAGTCGGTGGACTCCCTGGCCATCATGGCTTGGGT
Organism: Penium margaritaceum; assembly: GCA_023375785.1. Lineage (NCBI taxonomy): Eukaryota > Viridiplantae > Streptophyta > Zygnematophyceae > Desmidiales > Peniaceae > Penium > Penium margaritaceum. Next base: position 57,737 of record SZWC01007673.1, on the reverse strand, counting down.
GTTCTTCTTCCCGCCCTTCCCGGGCTGGTCCGACTTCTTGTTGGGGCAGTTGCGTGCATAGTGGCCCTGTTTGCCACAGTTGTAGCACTCCCCCTTCTTGTCACCTCTCTTGGTGCCCTGGTTAGTACCCTTCCTCTTCTTGCCTCCCCCTCCACCTTGAGGGTGGACGGCATAGGCGGAACTTGATGTTGCCCCGCTCTCTCTCCCACCACGCCGCATCCATTCATTGCGGACGTACTCAGCCACCTTAGGGTATTTTAGCTCATCGGCAGACCAGCCGCCTACGACAGTAATCATGGGACTCCAACTGTCTGGCAAGGCCAGGAGGAGGATCATGGCTTGCAGCTGAGGGTCGACCTTCCATCCGGTGGCTACGCACTCGGCTGTGAGGGACTCGATCTGCTGCAGGATCTCCATGATGTCGTCGCCTTCGTTGGCTCGGAGGGTGACGAGCCTCTTGAAGACGAAGAGCTGGTTAGCAAGGTTGGTGGACTGATAGATGGTGCAGAGCTTCTTCTAGGCCTCCGCGGCCTCTGTGCATCCTTGAATCAGTGCGCGCTGCGGCGGTGCTAGCGCTAACACCAACAATGCAAGCGCCTTCTTGTTGCGCTTCTTGTACTTGTCCATTTCCTCTGGTGTCACGGTATCCGGAGGCGCGGTCTCTTCACCGTTGACCACCTCAAGCAGGCCCTTGTCATCGAGGTAGACCTCAAACTGCCACCTCCACAAGGGGAAGCCGTTTCCATCAAACTTGGAGACGGCGCCGATGCTCTCTTGCTCGGTTGTTGCCATGGCGCGCGGCGGTAGCGTGAAGCTTGAAGAGCTAGGGCCCGTCTAGGCACGTGGGCCCATAACCCTTTGTTGGCTCTAGTGGGTGTGGAGGCACCCTCAAGGATGCCTAGATCTCAGTTATACACGCTACCAAGGTTTTGGGCAGCCAATAGACACCTTTGGTGAAGAGTGTGGAGCACAAGGATCACGGATAGGAGTGGGCAGAACACGTCGCATTCAGTAGATCTGAATTGAAATACGTTTTTGTTACTTTGCATAGTGAGATTATATCATATCCTTATAGCCTGTGATCTAAGCTTTCCAACGCATCCAAGCACGCCCAAAACGGAGCAGTAGAGCCCCTGCTATGGCCGTCGAAGTAACCCTTGGTGGAGCCGTCCACCTGGCCTTGCCCTCTAGGCAACGGGAGGCGCTTCGACGATGACCCGTCGAAGCACCTTTCTTCGTCCATAAGTCAATAGGAAGTTCATCCTGGTCAAGGAGGTCCTTATGGTCACCTCATTCATGCCCCTCGTGCATTTGGAGGCCATTGGGAATGAACTCGGATCCCTGGCGGTGGAATATCCTGCCACCCATGGCGGGTACCAGATTCCATCCACCCAACACCCGTTTTTCGGGCTAGGCTAACTTTCTGAATACTTACTCAAATCGAGCGATTCAAAGCTCTATCTTGCATGGAAAAATCCAAGGAATCCAAATATAAAGTCAGATCAGGTGTTTGACAACTCCTCAGCGGTCGAACCGGGGAGTACGATCAATGGCACTCATGGCAAGGGGCACACCATGTCAACAGGGATGTCCTGATGGGTCAGCTGCTGCAGTGGGCAGATGATTCGGGCGTGGTCTCGGACGAACTTGCTGTAGAAGGAGACAACGCCAAGAAAGATATTGACCTGTCCCGCAGTGGTTGGTTGGCGCCACTCCTGCACGGCCGCGATTTTCGCAGGATCGGTTTAAATGCCGTCGACACTCATGACGAACCCCAAAAATTCCATTTTCGCGGTGCCGATGGAACACTTGGCGGCCTTGAGCTTTAGGTTGGCGGCGCGGAGAGCCGAGAAGACATCGGAGAGGGAGGAGAGGAGATCCGCGAAACTGTGGGCCGCAACCATGATATCATCAATGTAACAGCTCACGTTGGGGATACCGCGGAGGGTGGAATCCATGACGCGTTGGAACGTGGCGCTAGCGTTGCAGAGACTTAATGGCATACGGGTGAAGGCATAGAGTCCCTTGGGAGTAACAAAAGCTGTCTTGACAATGGAATCCGAGTGCATGGGGACAGCGAGGAAGGCCGCCTTGACGTCGAGTTTTGCGAACCATCCGCGCCCCTGCTGTCGCTCCCGGATGTCGACGATCAGCAGCATGGGGTAGGCATCTTCCTCCGTGACACGGTTGAGGTCGCGGAAGTCCACACAGAAGCGTTTGGACCCATTCGGTTTGCCGACGATGACCAAGTTAGCACGCCAGGGGCTGACGATGGGGACTATTACGCCCTGCGCCTTCAACTACGCGAGGCCTTCGTTGATGATCTCTTCTTGTTCAGGGAGGATCCGACGGACCTTCTGTTTGACCGCGGCGGCCGCACCGGTGTTAATGACATGGAAGGCACCGACGGCTCCTAGGTCTGTTGCTGTGCCAGCAAAGATGTCGGCATAGAAGTCCAGCAGTTCTCGGAGGTCCTGCTTTTGGTGGGGTGAGAGTCGACGGTGCAGAATATGATCCCATCGTGGGGGCAGAGATGATCGTTGGTCGCGAATGGGGTAGAACTCGTCGTCGTCATCCAGGGGAAGGCCTTGGCCGGAAGCCTGTTCGCTTTGCTGCCACAGCCCCAAGAGGCTAACACGCACCCCTGGTTCCGCGTGGTCCGCGGAGAGTTCACGCCATTCAGCAACAGGTATCTGTTCCGCGTCAAATGCGACCTCCGCTGGGGCTTGGCTGCGGAGGGAACGCAGGCGTGCATCTTCATGTGCCGAATCGAAGAGGGAAAAGGGTGAGTTACCGGTCAACGGCAATGTTACTCGATCTCCCATAGTAATGAGGGCGTATTCCTTCGTACCGCTGGCGGAGGTGAGTTGCATGAACCCCAGTGAGAACAGGAGGTTGCCTTGCCGCGGAAGGAGATATTCCATGCCCAAGAGGATATCATAAGTCCGGGCCTGTGTGACTTGGACAACCATTGGTTCGTGAATAGAACCCACATGCATGGGCAGGCCTCGGACTTCTTCATCCCCACAATCCATCCCTCCCGCAGAATTGCTGAACAGTCGGCACATTGGAAGGATGCAGTCTGTCCATCCAATTAGGCATAGGACGCGGAGTGCTACGGTAGTGTTGGTTGCCCCTGCGTCGATGATAGCGAGGAACTTGTGGCCGCAGATCCATATCACGCAAAAGGCAACTTCGTAGTGGCGGTCATCGCGGCGAGGTGGTTCCAGAGGCTGTGGTGCCCAACCCCAACCTATCTCCTCTGTGGTCAATCCCGGTAGGGCCGCCGCTACGACCCGTCGGGTGTTTTGAGTGCCATGTATCGGAGTGGTACAGGTGAGGGAGATGCTGTCAGGATGAGATCCGCATGGTGCGGTCCCGACGTTCACCTCTAATGATTCATGTCTACTGTTTTGGGCGAATCTGAGACTGAGCGTGAGCTTTCTGGTCGCCTCATGCTATGTGAGCAGGAATTTAGAGACAGTCAGTTTGCGAAGGGAATAACGTTGTTTTGCGTTAGTTTTTGAACATAGACATGATCACAATATTTATAGGGCTAATCATGTGCATTCCAACGCACCAAACCGCGCGCAATTTGGCCAAGCATAGCTCAAGTTATGCTTGCCAAAGCGCAGGTCTCACCCACCACAGAAGCCTGATGCCGCCACTCGCCGTGGCGCCTTCATTCACATGCGAAGCGCCTTTCCCAAGGCGTATGTCCCATTGCACCTGGTGTATGGATCCCCTGCACTGTTTCCACGCACTCTACCCACTTTTGGGTCGTGTTTGGTGATGGGGTGTGACGAGGTTCGAAACCTGTCCGCGGACCTGCAGTCAGAACCTTGACTAAGTCCCCGAGTAACAAAACGTACTACTGAGTCTCGGACGTCGAGCCAGGATTCTGGCTAAGTCCCTCAGTAACAACCTGTACTACTGGATCCGGTGGATAATCCGCCGGATCAGGTGGATCATCCACCGGACGCCTCGGCAGGCCTATCAGAGCATTTTCTCCACACGGTATTTTTGTTACTCGGTCCGGTCGATTATCGACCGGATTTCGAGTCGCAGACGGCTCCCAGAGCCACTGCGCATACCCCAACTTTGGAAGGTCATATCTCCCTCGATACTTGTCCGATTCCGGCGAAACAACTTCCACCGGATTCAGCAACTCGTCAGCTTTGACGGGTAATCATCCATTCTAGCATCCGAGAAAATTTCAAGTCGCCAGATCCACCGGAGCGGAGTTTCCATTTTCTGGCGGCTCGTCAGCGCCTCCCGGCGCCGCACTTGGGCATGCGGAGGGGCAAATTTTCAACATTCTCCCCCTTGCACCTTCCATGCCCGCTGCTCATGCTTGCTCTCACTCATCTTCCACTGTGCCCTCCAGCCCATCATAGCTGGTCATCCCAAGTCCGGCCACGCTCATTGCGTGCCGGTCTGCGAGTTGCGCTTTGGTCAAGCAATCTGCAAGGATGTTGTGCGTGCTGCAGTACTGCAGCACCACCTGCCCCTTCTCAACCATGTCCCGTGCGTAGTGATAACGCACGTCAATTTGCTTTGTCCTCTTGTGCTGCGTCGGGTTGTTGGTCAGCAAGATGGAGCCGTTGTTGTCCTTGTGCACCACCGTAGGCTCCTGCTGCAGCACACCCAGCTCCCCAGCAACCTGCGGAGCTACATCGCCTCCTTGACCGCCTCGGCCAGCGCAATGTACTCAGCTTCCACTGTGGAGGTGCAACGCAGTCGTGCTTCCTGCTGCACCACGAGACCGCTGCACCAGCGAGGAAGAACACGTAGCCGGATGTGGACTTCCGCTTGTCCACATCGCCAGCGTAGTCTGCATCCGTGTAGCAGACCAGACGCAAAGGGTTCGCCCGCCCTTTGCCCTCGAACCTCAGGCATGCATGCCATGTCGCGTGCAGGTAGCGGAGGATGCGCTTGACCGCCTGCCAGTGTAGTGGCCCTGGGTTGGCCACGTACCTGCTCACTTGGCCCACCGCGTAGGCCAGGTCCGGTCGAGTCGCCACCATGGCGTACATGAGGATGCCCACCACTGATTGGTAGGGCACCCCTGCCATATCCTCCCGCTCTTCTTTTGTTTGCGGTGCACACTGGTTTAAAGTCCTCCATGACGTACCGCTTCAGCACCTTGGCCACGTATTTGGCCTGCCCCAGCTCAAGCGTGCGCGCCCTCCGGTTCTGCGTAATGCTCACCCCGAGATAGAACTCCAGCTCCCCCATGTCCGACATCTGGAACCTGCTGCTCAGCTGCTCTTTTAGCTGTTGTAGGCTCGGCAGGTCTGAGGAGCACAAGATTAGACTGTCCACGTAGAGTGCGACAATCTGATGGAGCTTCTTGCTACGCCGCACGTACACACTTTGATCCGCCTCACAGCACTTGAAGCCGAGTTGTGCCATGAAGTTGTCCATCTGTTGGTACCAGTATCGGGGCGATTGGTTTAGCCCGTACAAGGAATTCCGTAGCTTACGCACCTTGCCCTCCGGCGCCTCCACCCCCTCTGGCACCTCCATGTAGAATTCCTTGTCGATGATGCCATTGAAGGAGGCCGTATTTACGTCCATTTGGTGGAGCTCCATGTCCTTCGCGGCTGCCAGTGCAAGGATCGCCCGGATGCTTGTGAACTTGGCAACGGGGGTGAACATCTCATCATAGTGCTCGCCCATACACTGTGCGTACCCCTTTGCCATGAGCCGCGCCTTGTACTTGTCAACCACACCTTCCTTCGTGAACTTGGTCTTGAAGACCCACTTGGAGCCGATGACCTTGGCGTCTTTCGGCCTGTTTACCAGCTGCCATGTGTCGTTCTCAGCATTGGACGTCAACTCCGACTTGATGGCGACGTCCCACTGCTTTCCCTCGGGCCGCGCAAGCGCCTCTTGCACGGTCGTCGGTTTTGTTGATGCAGCCAACATGCATCGCGTCATGCCGATCCATCGACCGGTGCCTGCATCGAAACGCGTCCCCGCTCTCCGCTGCCTTTCGCTGCGGCGCGGCAGTCTTGGCGTCTCGTCGCTCTACTGCGATCCTTCCGACTCAGCCCGCTCCGGTGAATCATCAACCGAATGACTTCCCGAGGATTCTTCCCGCTCCGGTGAACCATCAACTGGATGGGCGGCACGTCCGGAGGATTTTTCTCCGACGCCTAACGCAAACTCCGCCGGGAGTACGCGCTTTGGTACCCGCGGTGCCTCTTTCGACGGATCATTCTGCCGGATCTCCAGCCCAGCTCCATCATCATTGGAGTCCTCCGCGTCGGCTATTGCACCTGCTGCACCGCCATGCCTCGATGCCATATCATCGACCTCCACGTTTGCCGGCTCCACCTCGTAGTCAAGGAGCTAGAACAACTCCCCCTGTTTTGGAGTATTCCCGATGCTCATGTCGTTGCTGCTACTGCTGTTGAAGCTCCGCTGCTTGTCAAACTCAACGACACGGCTGCGGATGATCTCTTGAGTGCGCGGGTCCCAGAGCCGATACGCCTTTTGTGCGCTCTCGTTGCCGAGGAACAAGCACGGCTTTGCCCGCGGTTCCAGCTTGCTGTCACGTCGTTACGCCGCCTACATTATCGCGTGCGCCTTGCACCCGAACACCTTCAGGTGTGCCACGTTTGGCTTGCGCCCGCTCCAAACCTCCTGCGGCGTCTTCCAGCCACTCTTACCCTTCAGCACCACTCTTGGGGTGAGGTTGATGGTGTAGCTCGCTGTATGCACAGCCTCCGCCCAGCAACCTCGCGCCAACCCCGCATCCACAAGCATGGTCCGCACCATGTTGAGCAGCGTTTGGTTCGCCCGCTCCACCACTCCGTTGGACTGTGGCAAGTACGGCGTAGTGTGTTCCCACTTGATGCCCTGCTGCTTCATCCACCCACTGCAGCCCACGTACTCTCCGCCATTGTCGCTGCGTAGCACTGTGTGCTTCCGGCCAGTCTGCCTCTCCACCGTTGCGACGTACTCCTTCAGCCGATCTAGGACCTCGCCTTTCCGCTTCATGAAGTATACGTAGAGCTTCCTGCTGCAGTCGTCAATGAAGGTGACGAAGTATCTGAAGCCGCCGTTTGACGGTTTTTTTAACGGTCCGCACACGTCGCTGTGCACGACCTCCAGCAGGTCCTTTGCATGAGCCACGTTCTCGTTGAACGGCTTGCCCCACGCCTTGTCCAAAGTCCAAGGCTCGGACTTTTTGTGCGCTGCTGCATCTGCTGCCGCATCTGCACCGTCGATGACGAGGCCGCGTACCATGTCGCGCTTTGCCATCTCCTTAATGGTTGCGGGCGCTGAATTCCCCAACCGTCGGTGCCAGAGCTCCAGATCAGCGCTTCCTCCCTTGGCCATGTTGACGACGCGCTCCTGCAAATCTGCTGCGTTGGATGCCGCGAGGACCACCTTGGTCTCCACGATGTAGAGACTGCCCTCGCGCTTTGCCTCTAGCACGACCTCGCCGTCGCCGTCGATGCGCACCACTGCACCTTTCTTGCGGAAGAGCACCTCATACCCCTTGTCCGTCAAGCGGCTGGCACTCAAAATGTCAGCCAAGCCGGGGACGTACTTCACATCACGAATTGTGCACAACTCCTTCTTACCGCCCACCACGACTTCCACCTCCACGTCGCCTTGGCCGTCCGCCGGCTCGACTTTGTCGTTCGCGACCACCATTGACTTGGAGGACTTCTCGTAGGTGACGAACCCCACCTTCTCGACTTCGGTGTGCTCCTCGGCCCCGGAATCCAAGCACCGCCTTTTGGCCTTCTTGAGGAAGTGGTTCTTGTTGCCGTCGAGGAGTGACCTGCCCTTGCCGTTTTAGCCGCCGGTCTTCGCCTCCTCCGGGCACTCACGGGCCCGATGGCCCTCCTTGTCACAATCGCGGCACGCACCTTTCTTGGTGCCCTTCTTGCCGCCGCCCTTTCGGCCACGTCCTCGGCCCCCGCTTCCGCCACTGTGAGTTTTGGTGACAAGAGCCGATGAGGAAGACGAGGACTCCCCGCAGCTCCGGCGCTGCGCCTCGTTGCGGATGTACTCTGCGACCGTGCCATATGTGAGCTTGTCCTGCGACCATCCTCCAAGGACGGTGATGAGTGGGCCCCAACTGTCAGGTAGGGCCATGAGGAGGGCCATCGCCTACAGCTGTGTGTCGATCTTCCACCCCACGTCATTGCATTGCGAGGCGAGCGACTCGATCTGCTGCATGGCGGAGATGACATCATATCCCTCCTCAATTCTCACCGTGAGGAGTCGCTTCATCGCGAAGATTTTGTTCGCGAGCGACTTGGATTGGTGGATGGTGCAGAGCTTTTCCCAAGCTTCGGCTGCCAGGTTGCAGCCTTGGAAGTAGCCCCACTGTGACTTGGCTGTCCCGGACACCAGGAGCATGGGCGCCTCCGTGTTCTTTTCGAAGGCCTGCTTCTCCGCGTCCGTAGCAGTCGCCTCTGTGAGCACCTCCTTTCCCAGCATGACATCCAGCAGCCCCTTATGTGAAAGGTGCAGTTCGAACTGCCACCTCCATAGCCCGAAGCCCGGGCCGCACGCATGCTTCTGAATGGGCTGCGTCTCCTTCTGCACCATGTGCGCAGCTGCTACTCCGACGAGTTCTCAGAACTTAACGGGGACGTCCAAGATGACGATCCCGTGCACTGCGGAAGACGTGAACGTTGGAGGCGTTCAGACTAGTGGGCCCATAACCCTTTGTCAGGATGAGATTCGCGTGGTGCGGTCCCGACGTTTGTCTGATCGCCTCTAGTGATTCATGTCTACTGTTTTGGGTGAATCTGAGACTGAGCGTGAGCTTTCTGGTCGCCCCACGCTATGTGAGCAGGAATTTAGTGACAGTCAGTTTGCAAAGGGAGTAACGTTATTTTGTATTAGTTTTTGAACATAGACATGATCACAACATCTATAGGGCTAGTCATGTGCGTTCAAACGCACCAAACCGCGCGCGATTTGGCCAAGCATGGCTCAAGTTATGCTTGCCGAAGCGCAGGTCTCACCCACCACAGAAGCCTGATGCCGCCACTTGTCGTGGCGCCTTCATTCACGTGCGAAGCACCTTTCCCAAGGCGCATGTCCCATTGCACATGGTGTATGGGTCCCCTGCACTGTTTCCATGCACTCTACCCACTTTTGGGTCGTGTTTGGTGATGGGGTGTGACGAGGTTCGAAACCTGTCCGCGGACCTGCAGTCAGAACTTTGACTAAGTCCCCGAGTAACAAAACGTACTACTGAGTCTCGGACGTCGAGCCAGGATTTTGGCTAAGTCCCTTTGTAACAACCTGCACTACTGGATCCGGGTGATGATCCGCCGGATCAAGTGGATCATCCACCGGACGCCTCGGCAGGCCTATCGGAGCATTTTCTCCACACGGTTTTTTTGTTACTCGGTCCAGTCGATTATCGACTGGATTTCGAGTCGCAGCCGGCTCCCAGAGCCGCTGCGCATACCCCAACTTTGGAAGGCCATCTCTCCCTCGATACTTGTCCGATTCCGGCGAAACAACTTCCATCGGATTCAGCGACTCGTCAACTTTTGAGGGCAATCCTCCATTTCAGCATCTGAGCAAAGTTTGAGTCGCCAAATCCACCGGAGCGGAGTTTCCATTTTCTGGCGGCTCGTCAGCGCCTCCCGGCGCCGCACTTGGGCATGCGGAGGGGCAATTTTTCAACAGATGCCAACGGTCTGGAGGCGATGCTTGGCGCGGGTGAACTCTTCACAGAGCCGCGGAGCCAGCTCGGGGTGAAGTCGGAGAAAATCGAAGAAATTTACGGAGGCGATGGGAGTGGTGAAGAGTTTGTCTACCGGGTCTGTGGATTCTACGGCAAGTGAGGGGGCATGGTGGGGCACCGACGAGGTATTGGCGGTAGCCGCAACTTTCGTAGGTGCGGGATGCATAGTTTGTCGCTTTTCCGGAGGTTATACAGAACGGGCAGTAACGGCCTCGTGTAGTCGGGCCTCAGCAGCTTCCGCCCGTCGCCGGAGATCGCTATGGAGTTATGCAGCCTCCTGCAAGTCCCATCCGCGGAGCTTGAGTTGACGGGCTCGGGTAATGAGCTCCGGTTCCTCACGTGTGGGTGTTACCTATGTGGTTTCATCCTCCGCCATAGGCAAACCCAGTTTTATGTTGGGGGTACCTGCCACGGGGTTTGGCGGCGGGTCTGGCAAGATACCCTGGCCTGTCCCCTGGTCCGCTTGGTCTTGTCCAGTGGGGGGCAGATGCGGTTGCTGTTGCTGCTGTTGCTGCTGTCACTGATGTTGTTGTTGCTGTCCTGGCCATGTCTGGTTGTAGTACTGCGGCCACTGCTGGACCATGGGATCTTGGGAGAGTGGGTCAAAGTGCGGAGCTGCGTGTCGTTTACGTGGGCAATCTTGAGTAATGTGTTCCAGGCTCAGGCACGTGTAGCTCTCGGCTTCTGCTGCTGCGGGGGCAGGGCATGGGAAGGGGAGGGTGCGTGAGCTTGACCGCCCTGGTATTGCCGAGTGGACCGCTGCCTGGTGAAAATAGATGTGGCGTCCCGCACCGCGTCTTAGAGGGAGTGATAGTGGTCCACAATCATCAGGCTGCTGATTTCATCGGGAAGTGCACGAATGAGGTTCTACTGCACGACCCACAGTGGCAGGCCTTCCCCTTGCGGGCTTTTGGCCACCGAAGCCCAGGTCAGGAACTGGTCTAGGAATCTGCAGATATCTTCATCTTTGCGCATGACCTCCTTTTCAATCTTCCGCAGCGCTTCCTCCTTTGTCAGGTTCTTGAAGCGCTCGATGAGGGCATTGCCAAAGTCCTTGAAAGAGGAGAAAGGCGCCCGCGCATTGTACCAATCAGGTGTAGCCCCATGGAGATGAAGTTCCGCGGTGGCGAGGCAGAGGTGAGGTGGAATTCGGTCGATGCTAGCATAGAGGGTGATTTGTTTGAGCCAGATCCAGGGGTCCTCCTCTGGGGTACCCTTGAAGGAGTCCAACCGCGGGACATTGGCGGGTTCATAATGGATGTATTGCAGCTGCGGAACAGTGCTGCAATTAGTTATCAACGTAGTCACATCACGTGCACTTCCCGAAGAATGCTGTCACAGGGATGGGAGTCTGAATCCCAGGCGCTGATGGCATCATCTGGGGTACCCAACACGTTTGGTTGACAGGAATCGCCGCCGCGGATTAGGGCTGAACCGCTGATCCCATGCTGGCATTCAGGGCTTCTATCGTCCCTGTAGTGTGTTGTGTTCCATGTATCTGCTGCGGCAGCATGTGAGAATGGCTCTGCACTGTTGGTGGCGGATGTTGGATTGGTGGTGGTGCTCCCGCGGGCACTGCTCCAATCATTTGCTGATGAGGAATTTGTTACTGGACAATCGCTGGCAGTTGCGGCAGTGCGCCGGCCACAAGCGTCGATAGTGTCATTCCCCCTTGTGCCATGCCCCCGGACTGCTGATTCTGTGTCGCCCACAGGGGCGGAGCAGAAGGCTGGATTCTGGCATTCATCTGTGCCACACCCCCAACCGCTTGCTACTGATGGGTCGATGGTTGAGTCCCCGCTGGTGGTGCTTACCCTGGGGCTCCCTGGTGGGTAACGTAGGCACCCTGAGTTCCTGACAGCGTCATCCCCGTGGAGGGCTGAACCGATATCCCTGCTTGCGGCATGGGCTGCCAAGGCTCTTGGGTGAGTGGTCCTGGTACGGGCAGTGCTCCTGCTTGCATCGCACTGGTTCCCGCCTGGGATGGGTGCATCTGCTGCTGTGGTGGTGCTCTTGGTATGGCTTATGAGGGTGCTCCCCTCAATGGTACACTCATGCTCAGTTGCGGAGGTTTCTGATGCAATACTGGGCCGGACATGTTGTGTAGCGGCGGCTTTCCTGTCTGGCCAACTCCCGGAGACTGCTGCAGCAAGTACATTAGTGGTTGAGAGGGTGCGACGGGTTCCACCGTCATCGCTCCCGCCAGCGCGGAAGGCTGATTTGCTAGTGGCTGGTTCACCGACAATAGCGCGGATCCCGATACTTGTGGAGGCCCCGGCATCCCTAGCAACTCGTCTCCCTGGTGGAACGCTGGTGGGGTCGTTAGCTGCTGCTCTGATCCTATTGCAGGTGGTCCCATTGCCATGTCTCTCGGGGCCGTTCCTCTTGTCAACCGGCCTGAGGCGAACGGACTAGAAAACAGGGCCGACACAATAGCACCTGCCGTCCGCTCCTAGCATTTCAGCTAGGAGAAGATATCACCCTCAGGATCACGGTTCCACACTGAGCAGTTCCTAGGCAATCACTTGCTAGCAACTGTGTCCACTTAACACTTGGTCACTTTCGCGCGAGGTGCTAGTCAAAGACTAACTCCTGGGGCTTAGACCAACCAGTGTCTTCTTTATACTGTTCCTTAGTTGGACAACTCTGTGAGGAGCATCTAAGGCCAGATTGTGTAATTAGAATGAGGAATGAGCCTGGTACATATAGTCCTAGGCCTGGCTTCTAAGGTGTGTGGGTAGTGACACTTTTGGGGTGGTCACTCCACACCACCTCACCAGTCCGCCAATTGGCGCATCCACTGACCGCCAAGTGGCGCACTCTCCTCATGCATGGAGAAATGTCTAAGAAACTTCCCCTGTGCTAGAAGGTCAAAAAACCTCCTGCGCACATCAAGGCTCGATCGCAGGACCTGTTGTCCCTAAGTCCAACATGCTATCCGTTGCGCTACACTTCTGGTGTCTCGCTTGGACTTGCACCAC
>SZWC01007673.1:31639-42210 GCA_023375785.1 Penium margaritaceum | reverse complement strand
TTTGACACGGACAGAAGGTTTGCCGCAAAGGAGGGCATGTAGACCACGTCACGTAGCCGTAGATCCTTCTCTGCACCATTAAGGTTGATGCTCACCAGCTTGTCTCCCACGCCCTTTGCGTTGACGACACTGCCGTTTGCACATCTGAACCGCCGATCGGTGGGGCCGATGGAGACAAATCCAGCCTGGTCGTTGCTGGAGTGATGATCGGTGCCGGAGTCGAGCCCAAAAGCTCCTGGCCTGAGCAGCGCCGCTCCTTTTGCTGGAGGCGTGCTCTGTGCCATCATGTTGGTGGCTTCTTTGCCACCCTTTTTGTTGCCTTTGTTCCCACCGCTTCCGCCGTCTTCCTTCTTTGGCGACCTGCACTCTCTTGCCCAGTGCCCAGGTTTGCCGCAGTTGCGGCAGTTACCCTGTCGCTTGGGAGCCTTGCCGCCATTGTTGCCTCCACCGCCACCGCTTCCGCTGCCGCCTTTCTCACCAGAGGCTGACCCTTTGCTCCCACGGCCACCGTAGCGTGCGGCATAGGCTGAGAAGTTAGCCTCACTTCCGCTGCGGCGCATGGCCTCGTTTCGCACGTACTCGGACACTGCCGTGTACGTCAGGTCGTCCTCCTTCCANGAGTCCTTCAAACTCCTGTAGGAAATCGGGGATTGATTCGCCCTCATTCACCCGCATGCTGATCAGCCGTTGTAGGATGAATAGTCTGTTCGCGAGGGAGGTGGATTGGTGCACGCGCTTGAGCTTGTCGTAAGCTTCGGAAGCCAGCGTGTACCCGGCAATGATGGGAACATACTTCTTGGCTATCGCGTTGCTGAGGAATGACATTACAATATCATTTCGATCCATCCAAGCCTCATGCTCAGATGTGCCTTCCACGGGAACCTGCTCCTCTCCCTTCAGTAGCTTGATGAAGCCGCGCACTTTCATCGCCAGCTCAAACTGCCATCTCCAAAGGGGGAAGTCAATCCCCTCAAAAATGGGGATTCCTCCCAGGGGTCCAAGACCTTGTGGCAGTGACATATCACTCACATTTGCTCCAGTGGTCTGCCATGTGGTAGCCACTGTTGAGCTTGAGGACTGCCCTGCGGCAGCCCCCACTCCTCCCTATGGGTCAACCATTTTTTTTTTGTTGCCCTTGTCTGCTTCCCACGTCTCTGCTGCGTTGAGGCCGATGTAGGCTGATGTTAGCTGATGTCTGCTACCGGTTTTAGGATGCAGATTCATTGCTTACCCCTCCAGCCGATGTTCACCTGCACACAGAGAATAAATCTACACCAACACACCCAGGGTCTTGCCACCAAGGGCAGAGCTTGTCCTGGTTGGGACACAAGGGTCGTGCCTCCAAGGGCAGAGCTTGTCCTTAGTCCCTGTATGCTAAGTGCAGACCAAGCCGTTGGATCTGATGAAGCTGATGGAGCTGATGGAGTTGATGGAGCCGGCGTGTGCACCTGGAGAGAGCGTACCAGAGTTGAGCGAAGCGTGCCTTACAACTGGTCAGTGTGGGCCCATAACCCTTTGTCAACCGGCCTGAGGCGAACGGACTAGAAAACAGGGCCGACACAATAGCACCTGCCGTCCGCTCCTAGCATTTCAGCTAGGAGAAGATATCACCCTCAGGATCACGGTTCCACACTGAGCAGTTCCTAGGCAATCACTTGCTAGCAACTGTGTCCACTTAACACTTGGTCACTTTCGCGCGAGGTGCTAGTCAAAGACTAACTCCTGGGGCTTAGACCAACCAGTGTCTTCTTTGTACTGTTCCTTAGTTGGACAACTCTGTGAGGAGCATCTAAGGCCAGATTGTGTAATTAGAATGAGGAATGAGCCTGGTACATATAGTCCTAGGCCTGGCTTCTAAGGTGTGTGGGTAGTGACACTTTTGGGGTGGTCACTCCACAACACCTCACCAGTCCGCCAATTGGCGCATCCACTGACCGCCAAGTGGCCCACTCTCCTCATGCATGGAGAAATGTCTAAGAAACTTCCCCTGTGCTAGAAGGTCAAAAAACCTCCTGCGCACATCAAGGCTCGATCGCAGGACCTGTTGTCCCTAAGTCCAACATGCTATCCGTTGCGCTACACTTTTGGTGTCTCGCTTGGACTTGCACCACGAACAAGGTTTGGGGGACTTACTCCAGAGAGCAGTGCATGCCCAACCTGTCCGTCAACCCATAGTTGTGGCCATGGGGCATAGAAGAACAACACCTCCCACCTGCCGCGGTAGGGTGGAGTCTAGAAACATCCCAAGAGCGGGAGCCAGTGGTTCTCTCCGCTGCAAATCGGTCGTTGGCCGTTGGTCATGCGCTACTGGGTTGTCGGTAGTTTCTGCTTCCTCGGGGCTCTTTGTCTGCGGGTGTGTTGTCAAGGATGCATGGTGTGCCGCCATGCCGCCAGCCACCGTCGGCTCCTGTCCGCCACAACGCTGGTAGACCAATCTGTGACAGGCTACGAGTCCTCCAACATTGGAGTGTTGCTCCGATGATGGTTGGGGGTCGGAAAACCACGGTAGTACCGCAGCCACAGCTCCCTGTTCCTCCGACTCGTGCTGGGAATGGCTGGGTCCGTGGCTGCCATGGTCGGAGACTGTCTCCACTTCCACACGGTCGCCCAGAGCGTTCATGATGCGACGCCAGTGCAGCTGCTCTAGCTACTTGTTCACACGTCGATGTTGGGCAAGTGGATCCACGCCTGGCAAGGAGCTAATTGGGGTGCGTGACAGCACCGACGAGGAGTTCTGGTCGTCCTCGTAGCTGGTGGCTCGGCGCGGCAAGAAGCACCGCTGAGATGACCGCTGCTGCCTTCTCCTGCAATCTTGATGCACAGAACTTGCTGCCGACATTAATGACTGATCTGAAGGCCGCGCGCAGTTCCGCAAAACAAAAGGCAAGGAACTATCCACGCTCACCGTAGCATGACACTGATACCCCCAATTTTGTCGCGCCTATAACTTTCTCCGCGCAGGCTTGATTCCGCGTGTGATTCGCGGATTATGCACTTTTAACTATTACCACAATTCTACTCAGAAAGGTAGCAGCATCACAGGTTCCCACCCCTAGCTACTGGCAGTTCTGTGGACTGAAGACCTGAACCTTGGTGCACCGATCTCACCGATGAATGACACTCCGCGGTCCACTCCTTGCCACATGGGAGCCGCCACCGCGTGGCCTCCAGCTCCTCTCCGCGCAACCCTTGTTCTGCGGACGTGTGCAAGTTAAAGCACCGCCGGCAGTTCACCACGCTCGGACTTTTGGTTCCTCGCGCACGCAATTCCGCAGCCCGCGTATAGGACTCCAAGGAGAACACGGGAGCAGCGGGACAGAGAGCAACGAGAGTGGTTGAATGTCTTAGATGAATCTGGCAAAGTACATGTATGCGGAGTACTGCTCGGGAATACATGCCAACTGGAATACATGCCAGTTGCACTTGTACTACCGCTACTGAGGCCCTTTTCTACTTGGGACTCCGCTCGGCGTGTCTAAATGCCGTCGGTCTCATCCCTCTCACAGTATCCTATTTTCCTCCTACTTGGACTCCACGTGGTGCGGCTACGCATCGCGGGTCTTGTCCGTAGTCACCCGCCCACACCCAACACATCCTCTTCTGATCATTTCCTTCATCCGCGGCTCGTGTACGTGGTTCCTCGTGTTCTTCCTTGAATCTTCGTCCTCTGCGGTGCGTCTCCAGGGGCTGCTCTGTGATTGATGCACGATGACTAATGCTGGTTGGATGTTCTTCCCTTGATTGCTCAGCCCTTCCGCTGACCTATCTGTACCCTGTCAGTGATTGCGGGTCTTGCTGCGGCTTGTCCCTGTTCTCCTTGTACCGTGGATTTACTGCCACCGCTTCCCGCCTCTTTCTCTCTCCGCCACAAGCACTTGAGTTGGGGGAACCGCCGCAGGTGGTTGTGCTAACCTGCGGTGGCTCTCGTGTAGACCCCTTGGTCCTCGGTGCCCCTAGACTCCGCGCTACCCCTAGCTCAATCGCGTCCGCGGGAGCCAGTGTTCTATGCGCTGATCTAAGCGTGCCCATGCTTTTCTCCACGGATGGATCGTCCCCGCGGAGCTGCGGTGGAAGTGTGCTTGACAAACTTCCATCCCAACTTCCATCCCAACTTCCAACCCAACTTCCAACCTAACTTCCAATCCAACTTCCAATCGAAGCTCCAACCCAACTTCCAATCCAACTTCCAACCCAACTTCCAACCCAACTTCTAGTCCAACTTCCAACCCAACTTCCAACCCAACTTGCAGCCTACCTTCCAATCCAACTTCCATCCCAACTTCCATCCCAACTTCCAACCCAACTTCCAACCCAACTTCCAACCCAGCTTCCAACCAATCTTCCAGTCCGACTTCCAACACAACTTCCTGTCAGAAATGAGAGTCCAACTAGTCCACAAGCACCTGCTGAACCTCAGAACTCTCGAACACCGGTTCACCTTTGGGTCGAACCAACTCGGTGATTAACACTAGCCGTTACCAGTCCCCAACCGACCAAACGGGTAACTGACCGAGGGATCTCCTTTTAAGTAACACCGATTGCAAGCGCGTCCGGCTAGGGCACAAGAAGCCGTTGCTTCCCAATTTTCCTGTTCTGCTTGTACATAATGAGGACGTCCATGTCCTTAACACTTAACCATAACATTTCTGTGCATCCTGTTAACCTTTGGTTTCACGGCTTTGCCACCGTGTCTTCGCTTTGCTCGCACCTCGCATTCCTCGCCTCTGCCAACCTTTCTCAGCTCTTTGCTCCGTCACCTCCGCTCCTTCGCTCGGCTCTCTTTCTCAACCAACCATCACTCATCTCGCCAATATTCTCTCTCATCAGCGTGTCTACCTCGGCTACCTCATGTCTCAGCTTCCATCAACCTCTGCGACTAACTCCTCGGGACCGCTCTCTCTTACGTCACTCTGCTGATGCACACGTGCATGTCCCGATGCTTCTGCCTGCTTCTGTTGCTGCTAACCTCATGTTTGCATTCTTCTGACATGGTATAAGAGCATCAGGCGACATCACCTGGTGCCCCATAGCCCTGTCACCGCTCTGCCGCCTTCCTTCCTTTACCTGCTTCGATCTGCATTCCTCTACCATTGCTACCGTCACCTCGCGTCTCTCCGCTTCACCTGTAGCTGACATCAGCAGCACTGCGTGACGAGTTCCCCATGCTGAAGAGACGTCTCATCATCCTCAGATAGCCCTGTACCCATTTCCACGCCCGCGGCCAACAAACGGTGACTTGTCATCCACATCAGCCGCAAGCAACTCCCGAGCCACCGCCTGCCATCAACTACCTGGAAGTTTCCTGCCGCTCGCCAACCACTGCCATCCATCTTCCCGGCCTCCACAAGCATCTCCACTCGTATCCCTCTCTTCATCCATCTCATCTACTACTTCTACTGCATTGTCCTCAGCCCGTCTGCTTTCATCATCTCGAGTCGCCTCCTCGCATCGCCTTCTAGCTTTTTCAGCAGCAGCAGTCGAAGTACCGCCGTCATGATATCGAACACCACATGTCTTCCTGCTCCCATATCAAGCTAACTCAGGAACAAGCCGTCACTCTCCTAATATCAGCGGATCAGTGCCTCTGCCCACCGCATGACCCTCTCTGCTGCAACCAACTTCCTCTTGCTACCAGGATATCGTACACCACGAGTCTTCCTGCTCGCCGAGGGCCAACTGGGGAACAAGTCGTCACTCTCCTGAAAGCAAAAGGAAGTGGTTCTCTCGGTCTCCCTCCCTGGCGCGTTGCCTCTCTGTCATCTGCAATCTTCCTGCTCCTGTATCAGCTCTTGTGACATCCTCATCTGCTGCCATCACTCCTCCTCGCCTCTACCTCTTCAATCTCCACAACCGCCTGTTCATCCTCATCTTCGTCTCCTCCTCTCCGGCATACGCATCATCCGCGCTGCCTCCTCATCAATCCTCCTCATCAGCATCATTGCGCAGCGCACGTGGTTTTGCCCATGCGCCCACTCATTGATAAATTGCTTCCTCCGCTTCCGCGTTGCTTTATGCTCAGCACAAGGATTTGCCCGGTCGCATCGCCTGTTGTGCGACAACCTGCGCCCACGCCGAAATCTTTCGCAGTGCACGCGGTTTGCCCCTGTGCCCACTCCGTCATCAGCTTCCGCTTTCGCATATTTCAGCATCTGTGGCCAGCACAAGGACCTCCACGAGCTAGCTGCCCGTCGCAGCAGCCTGCACCCACGCCGGCAGCAGATTTCTCACGGCGCGTTGGCACCTGCCTTCCCCTTGCCGCATTCTATTCCCCTATTTCAATAGCGCACGTGGTTTGCCCCTGCACCCATTCCATCATCAACCGCTTCTCCGCCNCTTCCGCTTTCGCATATTTCAGCATCTGTGGCCAGCACAAGGACCTCCACGAGCTAGCTGCCCGTCGCAGCGGCCTGCACCCACGCCGGCAGCAGATTTCTCACGGCGCGTTGGCACCTGCCTTCCCCTTGCCGCATTCTATTCCCCTATTTCAATAGCGCACGTGGTTTGCCCCTGCACCCATTCCATCATCAACCGCTTCTCCGCCGTCCGCATCATTCTCTAATTGGCAAAAGGATCTGCCCGGTTGCATCGCCAATTCCGCGACGATCTGCACCCATGCCGAAACTTCAACAGTGTAGAAGATTTCACCCCTACCTACGTCTTATCACTCATAACTTCTCTACATTATTCCAAGTCGCCCGGTCACCTCACTTGGCCCGTGACAATCTTCAGTCACTCAGTTGTTTGTTCTTCCTCCTCTGACATCCATCTTCACCATCAACACTCACCATCATGTCTCAAAGACAGCATCAGCAACTTGCCTCAAGAGTACGAGTTCTTGCTGAAGACAGATCCAACATCATCACCTGGTCTGACAACATCCTCGTCCTGGCTCAAACATGGTGGTTCGGACAATTCAACGACACTTCACTACTTCTCAGCCGTTACGAATCCAACTATCTCAGAACACCACGTTCCCCAGAATACCAGGCTGCACTTGTCAACCTAGCCCATTGTCTCCGACCATTCCTTTCTATCGGCTACGACTCTCATCTCATCGGTTTCTATGTACTTGACCTCTCCTCTGCCACCGCATCCTGCAACAAGCATGGTGGGGACATTGGATTCGAATAGCATGTTAATTTCCCACCTCCCTGCCAACCCTTGTCGGAAGGACAATTATGCTACCCTCTGAAGAATAGGACCCTATCTCACTTCTCATGACTCGATGGGCATCACAAGTGTATGGGGCCTTCTTCCCATACTTTCTCTTTGGGTTTGGTGACACTAGCACACTCCTTGGGAGACACTTCTACTTGGAGAATGATTCAACTCTTGCTG
Organism: Penium margaritaceum; assembly: GCA_023375785.1. NCBI lineage: Eukaryota > Viridiplantae > Streptophyta > Zygnematophyceae > Desmidiales > Peniaceae > Penium > Penium margaritaceum. The sequence goes on along the minus strand of SZWC01007673.1, from coordinate 34,872 downwards.
CACAACAAGAAGGGTAGAGGCAAGCAAACCAGACAGTACAAGCAAAGAATGAGAAAAGTCAGGCATCCCAGTTGACAACCTCTCACCCAAGTCTACCCCACAACCTCAGCACTATGTGGTCCCACTTTCTCCTGAATTGCGGTGTTCCCAGGGCTACATACCTAGTCACACATGGTAGTTGGATTCTGGGAGGATGTCGGAAATGAGAATCCAACTAGTCCACAAGCACCTGCCACAACTCTGAACTCTTGGACACCGGTTCACCTTCGGGTCAAACCAACTCGGTGATCAACACTAGCCGTTGCCGGTCCCCAACCGACCAAACGGATAACTGACCGAGGGATCCCCTAATAAGCAACACCGATTGCAAGCGCGTCCGTCTAGCGCACAATAAGCCGTTGCTTCCCAATTGTCCTGTTCTGCCCGTACATAATGAGGATGTTCATTCCCTCAACGCTTAACCAGAACAGTTATGTGCATCCTGTTCCCCTTTGGTTCTACGGCTTTGCCGCCGTGTCTTTGCTCTGCTCGCACCTTGCATTCCTTGCCTTTTCCAACCTTTCTCAGCTCTTCGCTCCGTCACCTCCGCTCCTTCGCTCAGCTCTCCTACTAAGCCAACCATCACTCATCTCGCCAGCACTCTCTCTCATCACATTGTCTACCTCGGCTACCTCATGCCTTAGCCTCTACCAACCTCTGCAACTAACTCCTCGGGACCGCTCTCGCTTACGTCACTCTGCTCACACACACGTACATGTCTCGATGCTTCTACCTGCTTCTGCTGCTGCTAATATCGTGTTTGTATTATTCTGACACCTCCAAACCAACTTCCAACCTAGCATCCAACCCAGCTTCTAACCCAACTTTCAACCCAACTTCTAACCCAACTTCCAACCAAGCTTCCAACCCAACTTCCAGCCCAACATCCAACCAATCTTCCATCCCAACTTCTATCCCAATTTCCAACTCAACTTCCAACCCAAATTCCAACCCAGCTTCCAACCCAACTTCCAACCCAACTTCCGACCAATATTCCATCCCAACTTTCAACCCAACTTCAAATCCAACTTCCAACCCAGCTTCCAACCCAACTTCCAGCCCAACCTCTAACCCAACCTCCAACCTAACTTCCATCCCAACTTCCAACCCAGCTTCTAACCCAGCTTTCAACCCAACATTCAACCCAACTTCCATCCCAACTTCCAACCCAACTTGTAACCCAACTTCCAACCCAAATTCCAACCCACTTCCATCCCAACTTCCAACTCAACTTATGACCCAACTTCCATCCCAACTTCCATCCGAACTTCCTGCCCAACTTCCAACCAAACTTCCAACCCGGCTTCCAACCCACGTTCCAACCCAACTTCCAACCCAGCTTTCAACCTAACTTTCAACCCAACTTCCAACCCGACTTCCAACCCAACATCCAACCCAACTTCCATCCCAACTTCCATCCCAACTTCCAACCCAACTTCCAACCCAGCTTCTAACCCAAATTCCAACCAAACTTCCAACCCAACTTCCAACTCAACTTCCAACCCAACTTCCACTCCTGTTGTCATCCCAACTTTCAACCCAACTTCCAACCCAACTTCCAACCCAGCTTCTAACCCAAATTCCAACCAAACTTCCAACCCAACTTCCAACTCAACTTCCAACCCAACTTCCAACCCATGTTCCATCCCAACTTTCAACCCAACTTCCAGTCCAACTTCCTACCCAACTTCTAACCCAACTTCCAACCTAACCTCCAACCCAACTTCCAACCTAAACTCCATCCCAACTTCCAGCCCAACTTCCATCCAAACTTCCAACCCAACTTCCAACCCATCTTCCAACCCAGTTTCCAACCCAACTTCCAACCCAACTTCCAACACAACGTCCAACCCATTTTCTAATCCAACTTCCAACTTAACTTCCAACTTAACTTCCAACCCAACTACCAACCTAACTTCCATCCCAACCTCCATCCCAAATTCCATCCCAACTTCCAACCCAACTTCGAACCCAACTTGCAATCCAACTTCCCAGACAACTTCGACCTCAACCTCCAACCCAACTTCCAACCCAACATCCAACCCAGCTTCCAACCCAACTTTCATCCCAACTTCCAAACGAACTTCCATCCCAACTTCCAACCCAACTTCCAACTCAAATTCCAACCCAACTTCCAACGCAACTTCCTACCCAACTTCCAACCCAACTTTCAACCCAACTTCCAATTCAACTTCCAACCCAAAGACCAGCCCAACTTCCAGCCCAACTTCCAACCCAACTTCCAACACAACCTCTAACCCAACTTCCATCCCAAATTCCATCCCAACTTCAAACCCAACTTCCATCCCAACTTCCATCCCAACATCAAACCCAACTTCCAAGTAACTTCCAACCCAACTTCCAACCCAACTTCCAACCCAACTTCCAACCCAACTTCCAATCCAACTTCCAACCCAACTTCCAACCTGCGTTCTAACCCAGCTTCCAACCCAACTTTCAATCCAACTTCCAAACCAAATTCCAACCCAACTTGCAACCGAACTTCCAAACCAACTTCCAACCCAACTTCCAACCCAACTTCCATCCCAACTTCCAACCCAACTTCCAACCCAACTTCCAACCCGGCTTCCAACCCACGTTCCAACCCAGCCTCCAACCCAGCTTCCAGCCAAACGTTTAACCCAGCTTCCAACTCAACTCCAAACCCAAATTCCATCCCAACTTCCAACCCAACTTCCAACCCAACTTCCAACAAAACTTCCAACCCAACTTCCAACACAACTTCCAATCCGACATCCAACACAGCATACAACCCAGCTTCTAACCCAACTTCCAACCCAACTTCAAACCCAACTTCCATCCCAACTTCCAACCCAACTTCCAACCCAACTTCCAACAAAACTTCCAACCCAACTTCCAACACAACTTCCAATCCGACATCCAACACAGCATACAACCCAGCTTCTAACCCAACTTTCAACCCAACTTCCAACCCAACTTTCAACCCAACTTCCAACTGAACTTCCAACCCAACGTCCAACCCAACTTCCAACCCAACTTCAAAACCATATCCAACCCAACTTCCAACTCAACTTCCATCCCAACTTCCATCCCAATTCCAAACACAACTTCCATCCCAACTTCCATCCCAACTTCCAACCAAACTTCCAACCGAGCTTCCAACCCAACTTCCAACCCAGCTTCCAACCCAGCTTCTAACCCAACTTCCAACC
>SZWC01007672.1:100340-121478 GCA_023375785.1 Penium margaritaceum | reverse complement strand
GGGGGGGGGGGGGGGGGGGGGGGGGGGGGAGCGCGTGGATCCACCCAATGATGTCACACATGGGGCACAACTGGCCAGGACTGCCAGAAGCCTGTGGACGATCGGGATTAAAGACGATGCCATTGTCAAAGTCTTCAAGAGCACCATAGAACAATTATTCAGGAGTGTAGTCCGATAGATTTCCCATGTGAAAGGGTTCAGGGCACGTCTTGTAATATAGCCAGACCTCAAAACGCCTCCATTCCATCTGCAACCTCGACAGCAAGTAACATGTGCCAGCTCCACATAGAAATGAAGTGACCAGAGGTAATGTATGAAAGAAGTAGCGTGCACTCCATTGAGACTTGGTGCAAATGTATGAAAGAAGTACAAATGCCTTTGTTCCCTGCTTTTATACTTTGTAAGAAAGCATAGGGCTATTCCGTGTCACTACGCTAAAGTACATGTTTTCCTTGGTACACTATTACGACATGTTCAGTTACACACAATGCTTCACTTCAAATAAGACCAAAGCATGAACGTAGAGTTGGGAATGTTATTTCATGAAAATCAGACTACACTTTTTCAAACGTTATAATGATGTAGGATTCACACCACCCTCTAATACAACCACTCTAGCTTGGTCAACACAGACTCTGGCCGTCAACTGCTCATGCCAAGTACACCGTACGCCCAGGACTTGGGTGTGCTTTGAGAGCTGGTCCGTGGCCAAGGAACACTCCCCTGTAATCCTACACAGTGACATGAAATTTTTGTTAACAGAGTGTTCATAGCTTTCAAAGGAAAGGAACATGGACACATCAGACTTTGAACATGCTTAATGCAAGTACTCACCCTAAATCCCAAGTGCATCCATGCCCCTGAGATCATGGCTCTCCACTTCTTCCTCTGCTTCATCATGTGCGTCCTCTTCTCCTGCATCATCTTCTACGACCTCCTCTCCTACGCCGCCTTCTGCGTCCTTTTCCAGTCCACCATACTGTTCCATGAGTCTGGCACCTTCAGCGCCGTGCTCTTCTTGTGTCAGCAATCCATTCTCTGGATCTTCCGTGTACCCCAGCGAGTCCTCACTGCCACTATCAGACACATCGTCGTCGAAGTCGTGTGCTGCTGCCTCACCAACCTCTTCGTCTGTCAAGGACCCCCTGGGCTCTGCTGCAGGGTCGTAGTCTGAGGCCTCAGAGTCGTCGGTCCATGCCCCTTCTTCTCTCCCTGCCCCTTCTTCTCTCCCTGCCCCTTCTTCTCTCCCTGCCCATGCACCTGCTGCTGCTGCCTCACGATCAGCTCTTAGCGCTGCTGCTGCTGCTTTGTGTGGACGCGGTGCAGCAGGGATGGGACACCTCTTTTTTGTGTGACCCTTGCGGCCACACTTGGGCCAGATGAAGTTGCATTTTTGGAGCGGCGCACGCTCCATGCGGGCACTCCTGGACCGACCACGGCCCCGCCGCGGACCTGGTTGCCCCCAGCCAGACGGTGCAGGTTGATGGAGTCTGGATGCGGAGAGTGATGGCCTGGGATTGCCGTACGTGAGGCTCCAGTACCTGACTGTCTGACCACGGCTCATGTGCGCAGTCGGGTCTTCACCCACCTCCATGATGAGGGCACAGGCATGCTGGCATGGCTGGCCGAACTCGCGCCACCGACGACACTGCCAACTTCCCACAGAAAGATCCACGTGTCCGCGGAAGTTGGTTGGGCCACGCACCATTGCTATGGATGGCCCCTCCATGATCACCTCGTAGTCGCGTACAACTGCAGAACTGTGCAGCAGGCATTTTGAGGGGGCCGGGACAAGAGTCTCATTGCAGTTGGCAATCTGTTTGCGGCACTGTGTCATGATGGCCTGCACAAAGTAATACACATGCAGGAAGCAGTAGAAGGGGTATAGCTTGCGGAGGGACCTCAGACGGGCGTTCAGCGACTCGGACGCGTTTCTGGTTATGTGTCCCCCCCCTAGGAACAGGGCACATGTATGACGTCCACTTATGTAGGGGTATGCCACCCTGTCCGTCTCGGCCTGGGATGAGGTAGTTCGTTGCACGGTCGCTGACTACCCGCACGTGGCGTGCCGCTTGGTGGAACTACTCGTGGGTCAGGGCCTGCACGCACTTCCACACCCAGTAGGCAGCCTTCTTGCCGAACTTCTCCTAGACGTTCCTCCACAGATGCCAAGCACAATACGTGTGCGTAACGCCTGGCAGGTTTCTTTACAGAGCCTTTGCTAGACCAGCTTATCTGTTCGACACTATCACTGCACCTGCAGAACACGCTGTGGGGTAAGCACGTGCCAGATGCTCACAGAACCACATCCACGTTTCTTCGTTCTCACTTGACATGAGTGCCCAGGCCATGGGGCATACATGGTCGTTCGTGTAAAAAAACTGAGGGACCAACATCACTTGCTTGTGACTGTTTTTAAGAAAGGTGACATCCATTGTCATGATACGCCTTGAGAGGTCCCAGCCTAGGCGCGTGGCACCAGGTGCCACAAATGCCCACTTGAACTTGCTGTGTACATCCATCTCTGCCACAGCATGCGTTGCCGGATCAATACGTTTCAGCTGCACGCCCACCAAAGTCGTGTGTCAAACTTCGCAACACCAAAGTGAGAACAAGTATGAACATCCAAGAGCAACCGGCCACCCGACATACCTCTTGACACAGCGTTGGAACAAGGCCCATGATTTGGCCTTGGCGCCCATTAGTTGGGCCTGGGCCAATGATCGTGCACGGTACAACGTACAGCTCGCCACCTGAATCCCCGCAGCTTCGTTGATGATGGCTCTCAGTGTGGCCGGAGGTGTTGTCGGATCCCGTTGCATTTGAGATGATATGTGGCGTGCTATCCACCTGGTGGTTCGCGCGGGGCTCCCACGGCCAAAATTCGGCATGCAGCACTGGCCTTTTATGACATGAGATAGGTTGACTGCCCCCAGCTTCGAAGATAAAACCGCGCGTACGTTCCATGCACAGTCCCGTCTCACAGCCTCCACGCAGTGTACGTCAATACGTCCAGGCTTGCTGCACACCCACTGCAGCCCGAAGCGGTTTGCTACCGCGTGGTCCTCGATTGCTGCCCTGCAAGCAGCCATGTTGCGGTACTTTTTACCCTCCACGAGCTTGTCACCATCGGCCTTTCTTTTCTTCGTCGTGCCGTCGGGAGAGCTGTTTGACGTACCTGTAAAAAGACAGGACAGACAGTTCATCATCATTCAGTACAAAGTTGAGCAAATTGGAAACTGTGCAAATAGTACAATTAGGAAACGCCAGACGACAAGATTTTCGCAACCAAGTACAAAGACGGCAGAACGTCAAGTGCGGACATGCACCACAACATCATGTACAAAGAAGGAACAATACGGCAGACACAAATTTCCAGTGGAGCCACTAGGACACACGACACGGTGCCTTGCCCAGGACTGTGTATAAGGTGGAGTCTCAGTCTGCTCCGGAGAGCGTGGCTCCATCCAAAACAACCGCATGTTCTCCGCAGCTTGTTCTTCCCAACGTCTTTCCCATTCCTCATAGTCCCGATTGTCAATGCGCCGAATAGCAACGGTCTAGAAAACAGGTCCCGACATGGGAGGCTGCCAACCGCTCTTGGTATTTCAACCAAGATAACATATAACGCTCGAACGAGGGATCCACACTTTAGGTTCGTTCGGTTTAAAACCTCACAAAGTCCACATGAAGGTCGTTAGTGTCTACCCTTGGTTGGACACTCTGTGAGGAGTCTCAAAGGTAAGAACTGTAAATGGATGCATGCAGGATGCATGCTTCTGTACTTGCAGAGCTTTGCTAATGCTTCTTCTTGTAGTGGCTCCACAGGAGCCAACCTGAGCCTACATTCCTACTTGGTGCGTCCTAAGACCTCCAAGTGTCATCCTCAAGGCAGGCTCTAGTAAGCTTCCTAGAAGCTTCCTGTCCCATTCTGGGCCACAAAGAAAAATGCGGCCGTCGCGGGGTTTGAGCACGCGACCCATGAGCTCCGGCGCCTCTCCCAACTAGGCCACAAAGTTGTGTTTCCTATGATGATCTCCTGGGGTCATACCCATTATGGGCAGTGCATTCCTGACTTATCTTAGAACAGACCAAGGGGACATACTCCATAGAGCAGTGCATGCCTTGTCTTTCCGTGCAACCAGCCAGCTAGCCATTGGACAAGGTGCATACCATTCAACAAATCTCTCCCTTGCACCTCTGTCCATCTTTCGCTTACTGGACTCCATCGATGCCTTGGGGCTCACCCTTCTTCTGCCGCACTCCTCATGCCAAATCCACGAATGCCTGCATAGTGCAAGTCGCTCTCCTGCGGCTTGGTCATGCAGTCAGCAAGCATGCTCTTGGTTCCGCTGTGCTGCAAGTCCACCACGTTCTTCATGACCAGGTCACGTGAGTAGTGGTAACGTATGTCGATGTGCTTCGTTCGCCGGGAGATGATCTCATCTTCAGCCATCGAGATGGCGCTCATGTTGTCCACGTGTACAACCGTGGCATCCTTCTGTGGCACTATCATTTCGCCAAGCAGGCTGCGCAGCCACCGAGTCTCCTTGCACAACTCAGACAGAGCAACGTACTCTGCCTCAGCCGTGGACACGGAAACACAATCCTGCTTCCTTCTGGCCCATGAGATGGCAGTACCATTCAATATGCACACGTATCCAGAGATGTATTTCCGGTCGTCAAGATTTCCTCCCTAGTCGGCGTCGGTGTAGCACTTCAGGTGGAGGGGGTCCGTACCTTCTTGGCCTCCAAGTACGAGGCCCATGTGACGTGTCGTCTGCAGGTAGCACAAGATGCACTTGACTGACTGCTAATGTTGTGGCCCTGGGTTGGCCACGAACCTGCTCACTTGTCCCACATCATAGCAGATGTCCGGACGAGTACCTATCATGGCGTACATGATGCTACCCACGGCAGACTAGTAGGGTATGTCTTGCATCTCCCTTCATTCTGCTTCATTGCTTGGCGACATTGAGGCCTTCAGTTTTACATCGGTCGTCATTGGGGTGCTGACAGGTTTGCAGTCTTCCATGTGATAGCGCTTTAGTTCTTCACCGATGTATTTGGTTTGGTTGATTTTGATGGTGCTTGCTGCTCGGTTGCGGTGGATAACATCCCGAGGTAGTACTCGAGAGGACCCATGTCCTTCATTTTGAACCTTTTCCTAAGGTCAGACTTCAGCTCATCCAGAAGCTCGACCAAAGAAGAGCAGATGATCATATCATCCACATACAGTACAACAAGCATCAGCCCACTCTCATCATCGCGCACGTACATGCTCGGGTCATTTTGGCAATGCGTGAAGGAGAGACCGGTCATGAAACCATCCATCTCTTTGTACCATATCCTTGCGGCCTCTTTTAGCCCGTAGAGCGCTTTCACCAACTTGTACACCTTGCCCTTGGGAGCTTTGACTCCTTCGGCACCTCCATCAGCACTTCCTTGTCGAGCTTCCCATAGAGGAAAGCTGTCGTTACGTCCATTTGGTGTATCTTCAGATTCTTTGCGGCTGCGATGGAAGGAGAGAGCGGATGGAGGCAAAGGTCACGATGGACGCGAACGTCTCGTCGTGGTCAGAGCCCGGGCATTGAGAAAACTCCTTTGCCACTATCCGCGCCTTGAATGTTTCTATTTTGCCGTCTTGCTTCTTCTTCACTCGGAGGACCCACTTGGATCCCACCATGTGGGCCTTGTCGGGTCTATCCACCAGCACCCACATGCCGTTCTCGGCAATGGACACGAGCTTGCTGTCCACTACCTCCTTCCACTTGGCCGCATCCGGGCCATGCATCACCTCCGCCACTGTGGATGGCTCTCCCTGAGCCATGCACAACCAGCTAAGGCCATTCCAGTCGTCCTTATACCGTAAAGGTGATTTCTTTGGTGGCAAACCGAGCCGGGGTGCTGGTGCGGCTTCTTGCTTTACTGCTGGTGCTACCACAGGTGGTGGTGTGTCGTCGTCGTCATCCTCAGACTCCAAATCAGAATCGGAAGCCCTGGAAGCCTTGCTATCTGCGTCCATGTCAGATGCCGCGTCATCCTGTGCGGTTGCTCTCCCATTCCCACCATCTGCTGGCAAAGCGAGCCAGTTGTTGGGTGCTTGGTCTCCGGAGTCAAGCAACACTATCCACTCTCCCGCCTTGGGAGCAAGGATCGGGTCCAGCAGCTCTCCCTTTCCAAGGGTGCGTTCGTCAAACTCAACATCACGGCTCCTCACGAGCTTGCCTGCTGCCTTCACCTTCTTGGACGTTTGTCGCTCTTCCATGGCGACAAACTCCAGGAGCTTCTCCTTGACCTCTCCCTTGGTTTTGAGGAAGTAGATCCACAACTTGCGACTGTAGTCGTTGATGAAGGTCAGGAAGTACTTACTTCCTCCGTTAGATGTCGTGCAAAAGGGTCTGCACACGTCACTGTGGATCAGGTCCAAGACATTCTCCACTCGTTGACCTTCTCTCCCAAATGGTTTCTTCTTTGCCTTTGCTTGGATGCATGGTTCACACAACGTACACCCTTCTCCATGCTTCATGGTACACTCTTCCATTCCGTGGACTACCTCTTGCTCCTACATTTTCTGTAGTGTGCTGTTGGACACGTGGCCAAATCGCCGGTGCCACAGCTCAACGTCAGTGTCCTTGGTTGATTTGGCGGCCGTAGTGGTCGACAGTGATGCATCCTTTGGCTTCGGTACTACTGTCTTGGTGGCACATGCCAGTCCCTCATCCGATGCCTTGGTGACTTTGGTTTGAAGTACGTAGAGGCCGTCGACTCTTGGAACTTGAAGCATGAGGTCGTCTTTGGTATACAAAATTTTGATCTCCTCAATTTTTAGGGCCATGGCTTCCTTGTTGGTGAACACCACTGTCATGTTGTTGTCGGTGATTTGTGAGACCGAAAGCAGGTTCGCTGCGAAGGAGGGCATGTACACCACCTTTTAAAGATTGACCTCCTTCTCGGTACCATTCATGTTGAACGTGATCACCTTGTCCCCTTCACCCATGGCTTGGACGACGCTGTCGTTTGCATACTTGATGCGCATGTCACATTCGGCCATGGAGACACATCCACCCTTCTCTTTTGAGGAGTGGTGGTTGGTGCTAGAGTCAAGGGTGAATGCCCCTGGCCTAAGGAGCGCTGACCCCTTTATGGGAAAGCCTTCAGCCATCATGTTGGTAAGCTCCTTCCCACCTTTTTTCCCGCCTTCTTTCCTAGGACTATGGCAGTCCCTAGCCCAGTGCCCAGCCTTGCCACAGTTGTGACAGTTGCCGGGCTTCTTGGAACTCTTCCCGCCACCATTGCCTTGTCCTCCACCACCACCGCTTCCGCTGTTGCCTTGACTGGAGCGAGAGCTTACACCTTTTCCACCGAAGCGACAGGCATAGGCTGAAATTTTTGCCTCATTGCCACTGCGTCGCATGGACTCGTTGCGGACATGTTCGGCGACAGCCTCATACGTCAGATCTGCCTCCTTCCAACCGCCAAATATGGTGAGCAAGGATCCCCAACTGTCTGGCAGCACCATCAGAAGGATCATGGCACGCATGTTGGAGTCGAGATTTCATTCCATTTGTTGGACCTCTTGCAGCACGTTGTCGAACGACTGCAGAAATGGGGGTATCGATTCTCCTTCGCTCACCCTCATTGACATCAACCTTTGGAAGATGAAGAGTTGGTTTGCTAGGGCGTTTGATTGATGCACGCGTGAGAGTTTTGCGTAGGCCTCGGCAGCCGATGTGCATCATGTGATGTGGGAGTGTTGAGTCTCGTTGATGGACGTCACAAGTATGGCGAGAGCCATGTTGTTCTTTGTTGTCCAAGATGCAAGTTCAGCCGCATACGTGGTCACTGTTGCATCGGCGGGTGCTGTCTCGATCCCTTGTAGGATGTCGAGGTAGCCACGCACGTTCATGATAATCTCAAACTGCCATTTCCACAAGGGAAAACCTGTCCCCGTAAATTTGGACATACCCGTCTCAAGGTGGGCTTGAGTCAGATCCGCCATTTTTGGCGCTTGCTCGTATTCTCTGCTTTACTGCTACTCTGATTTGTTGAGGCCGATGAGGCTGATGAGGCTGCTGACTGCGACCGTTGTCAAAGGTGCAGTTGGTTCCGTTGCATACCCCTCCTGCCGATGATCGCCTAAGGCGATGGTGCCGTCGTGAGGAAACGGACGCGGGGTCGTACCTCCTTCTAAAGGAATAGAGCTTTATCCCGTTGGAGCTCGAGGGTCTGGTCCAACATGGATAGAGCTATTCCTCGTCCCCTAGTCCGCCACATGCATGCACCCTACCTGAAGAAGTTGATGGAGCTGATGGAGCAGATTGGAGTCGTCTGATATTCGTGTCCATGTTGTACCTGTGCGCCCTGCAAGACCACGTGCTAGTCGGTCTTAGAAACGTGCCTTAGAACCAGAAGTGTGGGTCAATAACCCTTTGTCAATGCACCAAATAGCAACGGTCTAGAAAACGGGTCCCGACATGGGAGGCCACCAACCGCTCCTGGTATTTCAACCAAGATGACATATCACCCTCGAACGAGGGATCCACACTTAGGTTTGTTCGGTTTACAACGTCACGAAGTCCGCATGAAGGTCTTTAGTGTCTACCCTTGGTTGGACACTCTGTGAGGAGTCTCAAAGGCAAGAACTGTAAATGGATGCATGCAGGATACATGTTTTTGTACTTGCAGAGCTTTGCTAATGCTTCTGCTTGCAGTGGCTCCACAGGAGCCAACCTCAGCCTACAGTCCTACCTGGTGCGTCCTAAGACCGCCAAATGTCATCCTCAAGGCAGGCTCTAGTAAGCTTCCTAGAAGCTTCTTGTCCCATTCTGGGCCACAAAGAAAAATGCGGCCGTTGCGGGGTTTGAGCCTGCGACCCATGAGCTCCGGCACCTGTCCCCACTAGGCCACAATGTTGTGTTTCCTATGATGATCTCCAGAGGACATACCCATTATGGGCAGTGCATTCCTGGCATATCTCAGAACAGACCAAGGGGTTGTACTCCACAAAGAAGTGCATGCCTTGTCTTTCCGTGCAACCAGCTAGCCAGTGGACAAGATGCATATCATTCAACACCGATCTCTGTTAAGCCAGAAGAAGAGTTCTTCTTTGGCACCTGAGTCACGATCGAATACATGGTTTGCTGGAATCGAGGGCTGAGCTGGAGCTGGCGCTGGAGGAACTCCGTGCACGGGAGGCCGAGAGGCACGTGGCTGAGGTGGTGGGGCAGCGGGACGTGCAGCGGGTGGTGCAGCGGGTGGTGCAGCGGGTGGTACAGCGAGTGGTGCAACGGGTCATGCAGAGGGTCATACAGCGGGACGTGCGGCACGTGCTACAACGAGTGGTGCAGCGGGTCGTGCAGTGGGTGGTGCAACGGGTGGTGCAACGGGTCGTTTAGCGGGACGTACAGCGCATGCTGCAGCGAGTGGTGCAGCGGGTTGTGCAGTGGGTGGTGCAGCAGGTGGTGCAGCGGGTTGTGCAGCGGGTGCCACAGCGGGTCGTCTAGCGGGTGGTGTCGCAGTTCATCTAGTGCGTGGTGCCATAGGAGGTGCAGCGGTTGGTGCAGCGGGTGGTGCGACGGGTGATGGCTCAACGAGTGGTGCAGCCGGTGACGCCACAACCACGCCAGTGGGACGCCACCCCGCCAACGTCGGTTGGTTCGGCCGTCCAAGGTTGTGCCGCCTTGGGTCTGAAGGACCAGACAAAGTTTTCGTGCCTGTTGCCGGCGAGGCCACATGACGGGGAGGTAGCGCCCGTTGCACGTGGAACTGAGACGCCACGGGCAAGCCACCCTGGCCGGCGGAGATTGCCCGTCCTCGTGTGAGTGGGCCTAGTGGATGTGAGAGCGCGGTAGTTGTAGGACGCAGTGCCTCGCCACATGAGAGGGGTGGGCGAGTGGACAGCCTTGTGGAATCTCTACGCACCGGTCGGGCGGAGGCAGGAGCCTCCGCCCTCCGGGCACTGCCCCGGGTCTGGGGTGCCATTGCGCCAAGAATGGGTACATCAGCATTTTCTCAACACAATATATGCCTCAGGTACCCTACAATTCGACTCACCTTGATTGATTAGAAGAGAGAGCGCTATGTTGACGCTCCACCGCGAACACACCAATGTCCGGCATCGTCACAGGTCTGCACCGGAGAATCCGAAAGTGAACGAACACTGGGGGGGGGGGGGTCCCTACCCACCGTCCATGCTCACGTGGAATCTGACTTTCGCCTAGGCATGTTATTGACCATTACCTAGTACATGGACGAATTATGTAGCCAATCCGCATTCACTACCCACGTGGGACAGGGGATGGAGCTGATTGGAGCACCTCGGTTTGTGCAAATGCAAGTTCGGGAGCCAGGCTGGCATCAGCGCATGCAGACCGTGTTCCATCTGTTGTATTGTTATTGTGTGTAAGTGACGTTAGCATGACATACCAGAAGCATCACCGAATCCACCGGAAGAGCTCTATTCTTAAGGAAAAGCACACACCCCTTTTGTTCGTGATCGAGAGGACTGCCGAACCAATTATTTCTGTATATATGTGTACACATTTAGAGTCGCATTGAATGCCATGCAGCGTCTCATTGTACAGACTGTGGAAACGAAAAGCGAAAAGCGAGTTCACACGAAAAAAAAAGTAACAACGTGCCCACGCTGTATCACATATAACGCAGCTACCGGTAGTCCTTGATAAGTGAAAGTAGCATGGGTGGATGGTTGATTTCCTGGAGAGCGACGGGCGGATGGTTGCTTTTCTTCCAAAGGACGGGCGGATTGTTGCTTTTCTTCCAAACGACGGGCGGATGCGAGTCACACTTTGCGTTTTATGGGTATCTGAGCTACCTCACCCTATGTATTTTCATTATTTATAGATACAGATAAATATATTGAGAGATAGATATATACATATAGAAGTAGATAAACATGGATATAAAAATATAAATAAATATTGATACTTTCATTTCCATGCATTTAGATACTGATGCAATATTTATCTTCACTTAGCTTCAAATGAACATGATATGTTTATAGCGTGAATATGATTGGTTTCATAAGAAAATATTGATCTTTAACATTTGTATTCTTATTGTTTCTTCCTTCGTGGAAGATTTTTAAGTGTCAGTGAACTGTTGCAGGAAATCACCAAGCAATGAGGAAAGAATGGTCCACGGAATGACCTTCAGTAAATAATTGATTATTTTAATCTGATAATGTTTGTTGCTTTTCTCATTCAAAAGCTTCATCTTAATATGTTAGCGCTAAAATGTAGAGTTACATGTTGAAAGATACATGTTCAAAAATGAAAGGTTTAACCCCCATCGTTTTACAAGCGGTGATGTTTTTCTATTCAGTTCATCAGAAATGCTAGCATTTGTACTTTTCCACGGAGAATTTGCGATCCTTATAGTCCTCAATGAGAGGGAAATTGATGACATGATTTGGTCTAGTTCTGCTATGCTTAATCCTTTTCTTGTTTGTGGGAATTCATTTATGCCTGATTTAGACAATCACATTTGACATGATTTTTGGAAAGTTTTTATAAATTTGTTCTAGCATTGACAGCCTAAATCACATTTTAGTGCATGCATATGAGAACTAGTTTGTTATTGCATGTGTATGTACACATCTCCCGGTTTAAGAGCGTAGATTATGACTTCAATGATGTTGATTTCCCCATTATTTGCTGGTTAAGTCAGTGCCTCCCAGAATTGGACGAAGTATTCGCCCATTTCAACGTATCATTGCCGATCAGTGTGGAGTACTGTGGATAAGTACCAACATCTGCCACAGGGCTTAGCCCTGTGGCAGGGGTGGCCGGTGTTGAAAAATTGCCCCTCCGCATGCCCAAGTGTGGTGTCGGGAGGCGCCGATGAGCCACCAGAGAGAGGAAAATCAATCGTAGTTGGATCTAGCGGGTCGAAGATTGCTGAAATCCTAAAATTAAGGATTGCCCCTGAGTCGCTGAATCTGGTGAAAGTTGATTCACCAGAATCGGACAAGTAACGAGGGAGATATGGGCTTCCAAAGTCGGGATGCACGCAGCAGCTCTGGGAGCCAGACGCGACTCGACTTCCGGTGAATAATCAACCAGACCCAGTAACAAATGTCCATCTGGAGATTTTACTCTGGAAAGACTGCCGAGGCGTCCGGTGGATAATCCACCGGATCCTGCAGTGCTGGTTGTTACTGAGGGACTTAGCCAAAATCCCGGCTCGGAGTCCGAAACTCAGCAGTACGTTTTGTTAGTCGGGGACTTCGTCAAAATTGTGACTGTAAGTCCGCGGACAGGTTTCAAACCTCGTCACACCCCATCACCAAAATCGACCCAAAAGTGGGGGAGGTGCGTCGAAACAGTGCAGGGGATCCCTACATCACGTGCAATGGTCTGCGCCTTGGGAAAGGCGCTTCGCACGTGAAGGAAGGCGCCACGACATGTGCGCACCATGGAGGTGTTAGGCGTTTCTGTGGTGGTTGAGACCTGCACTTCGGCAAGCGTAACTTGGGCTACGCTTGGCCGAATCGCGCATGGTTTTGTGCGTTGGAGATCTCATGACTAGCCCTAAAAATTTTGAGATCATGTCCATGTACAAATACGAACGTAAAATTCCATTATTCTCTTCGCAAAATGGACTGTCTCTAAATCCCTCTCACATAGTGTGAGGCGACCAGAAAGCTCACACTTCATCTCCGAACTTGTCCAAACATGTCGTGTACCTGCTAGACGGTCAGAGCCATGTTGGAACAGTATTTATAACAACTGAGTCACAGATGAATGTATTAAATAGCAAGAGACAAAGAATCCAGCCACGTGCGACATGCGCCCAGTTTTGTCTATAAGGCAATTTTTTTTTACACCAGGTTTTTCTTCGGATGTGCTGACGACGTTGGCAACGAAATGGGATGACGATGTTGTGAACTAGATCGGCCCACTACTTTCTCTACAATACAAAACTTGTTTGTGTACTGACCATTGTCTTGTAATGAACCTGAAACGAATGATGCCGTCAACAACAAGACATGCCTCTTGCGTAATGAACAGCATTGGTCAGTTCACACTGACATCATATGGAACAACATGAGACATTGTAAAAAATTCATGTAGATTACAGGAATGAACTGTCAAACATGTACGACATAATGAAACGAATTAAATTCTTGTTGCCAATGAGACCATGAAGTAGTTATGGTTCTCATAATGAACCTAAATGGTATCTTTGTAATGGGGGTGGGGAGGGGTGTTGAGGCAGCAGCACGCAGACCCACAGCCGGATGTGTCACGGGGGCACCACTCGGGATAACGATGAAGCAAATGCACTGGGATGTAGGGCACGGAAAACGCTATGCGACGTATTTTATGGCAAGCAATTCCGATACCAGAGCGGACCATAGAGAAGTCTTGAGCAGTGGAAGTGGGGAGGGTGGTGGGGCAACAACACACATACCCACGACCGGGTGCATCACAAGGGCACCACTCAGGATAAAAACAAGGTAAACATACCGGGACATAGTGCACGCAAAATGCTACGTAACGTAATTCACGGCACGCAAATCCGATACCAGAGCGGACCGTTAAGGATTCTTGAGCGGTGGGGGTTGGGAGGAGGTGGTGGGACAGCGAAGTACATACCAACGGCCAGATGCGTCACGAGGGCACCACTCAGGGTAACGGCAAGGAAAAATCACTGGAACTTAGTGCATGGAAAATGATACGCAACGCAATTTACGGCCCATCCATCCGTTTCTAGATGCCCCCGATTCCGCCCGCCCCAACGGAGCAGTCGAGGGTGCGCATACCCAGTCTGGGGCATGGTGCTGTGCAACCACGGGCATTTGAATCCAAGTGAATCCAAAGTGTATGAGGGTGTTCCTACAGCTACCAGAAACAACTTGCGGCCCGTCGATCCGTTTCCAATTGCCCCCGATTCCGCCCGCCCCACCGGAGCAGTCGAGGGTGCGCGTACCCAGTCCGGGGCATGGATCCGTGCAACCACGGGTTAATCCAAAAAAATACACAGCGTATTAGGGTGTACCTACAGCTACAGGAAACAATTTATGGCCCATTGATCCGTTTCTGATTGCCCCCAATTCCGCCCGCCCCACCGGAGCAGTCGAGGGTGCGCGTACCGAGTCCGGGGCATGGAGCCATGCAACCATGGGCATTTTATTCCAAGCAAATCCACAGCGTGTTAGGGTGTGCCTACGGCTACCGGAAACAATTTAGGGTCCATCAATCTGTTTCCAATTTTCCCCAATTCCGCTTGCCCCACTGGAGCAGCCAAGGGTGTGCGTACCCAGTCCGGGGCATGGAGCCGTGCAACCACGGGTGTTTTTATCCAAGCAAATCCACAGCGTATTAGGGTGTGCCTATGGCAACCAAAAATAATTTACGGCCCGTCGATCCGTTTTTTATTGTCCCCGATTCTGCCTGCTCCACTGGAGCAGTCGAGGGTGCGTGTACCCAGTCCGGGGCATGGAACCGTGCAACCACGGGAATTTTATTCCAAGAAAATCAACAGTGTCTTAGGATGTGCCTATGGTTACTAGAAATAATTTACGGCCCGTCGATCCGTTTCCGATTGCCCCCGATTCCGCCCGCCCGGCCAGAGCAGTCGAGGGTGTATGTACCCAGTCCGGGGCATGGAGCCGTGCAACCATGGGAATTTTAATCCAAGCGAATCCACAGCGTATTAGGGTGTGCCTACGGCTACCAGAAATAATTTACGGCCCGTCGATCCGTTTCTGATTGCCCCCAATTCCGCTCGTCCCACCGGAGCAGTCGAGGGTGCGCGTACCCAGTCCAGGGCATGGAGCTGTGCAACCACGGGCATTTTAATCCAAGCGAATCCACAGTTTATTAGGGTGTGCCTGTGGCTACCAGAAAGAATTTACGTCCTATTGATCCGTTTCCGATTGCCCCCCATTCCGCCCGTCCCACCGGAGCAGTCGAGGGTATGCGTACCCAGTCCGGGGCATGGAGCCGTGCAACCACGGGAATTTTAATCCAAGAAAATCCAAAGCATATTATGGTGTGCCTATAGCTACCGGAAACAATTTACGGCCCGTCGATCCGTTTCTGATTGCCCCCAATTCCGCCCGCCACACCGGAGCAGTCGAGGGTGTGCGTACCCAGTCCAGGGCATGGAGCCGTGCAACCATCGGCATTTAAATTCAAGAAAATACACAGCTTGTTAGGGTGTGCCTATGGCTACCGGAAGCCGTTTAGGCCCCGTCGATCTGTTTCCGAGTGTCCCCAATTCCGCTTGCCCCACTGGAGCAGTCAAGGGTGCGCGTACCCAGTCCGGGGTATGGACCCGTGCAACTACGGGCATTTTAATCCAAGCAAATCCACAGCGTATTAGGGTGTGCCTACGGCTACTAGAAATAGTTTACGGCCCGTCAATCCATTTCCGATTGCCCCCGATTCCGCCCGCCCCGCTGGAGTAGTCGAGAGTGCGTGTACCCAGTCCGGACATGGAGCCGTGCAACCATGGGCATCTAAAACCAAGCAAATCCACAGCATATTAGGGTGTGCCTACGGCTACCAGAAATAATTTATGGCCCGCCGATCCGTTTCCAATTGCCCCCGATTCTGCCCGCCCGACCGGAGCAGTCGAGGGTGCACGTACCCAGTTCGGGGCATGGAGCCGTGAAACCACGAGCATTTTAATTTAAGCAAATCCACAGTGTACCAGGGTGTATCCACGGATACCCGAAAAAATTTACGGCCCGTTGATCTGTTCCCGATTGCCCCCGATTCCGCCCGTCCCACTGGAGCAGTCGCGGGTGCACGTACCCAGTCCGGGGCATGGAGCCGTGCAACCACGGGCATTTTCATCCAAGCAAATCCACAGCGTATTAGGGTGTACCTAGGGAAATCAGAAACAATGTACGGCCCGTTGATCCATTTTCGATTGCCCCCAATTCTGCCAGCCCCACGGGAACAGTTGAGGGTGCGCATACCCAGTCCAGGGCATGTAGCCGTGCAACCACAAAAAATTTCATCCAAGCAAAACTACAGCGTATTAGGGTGTGCCTGCAGCTACCGGAAACAAGTTACGGCCCATCGATCCGTTTCCAACTGCCCCCGATTCCGCCCGCCCCACCGAAGCAGTCAAGGGTGCACGTACCCAGTCCGTGGCATGGAGCCGTGCAACCACGGGCATTTTAAACCAAGCAAATCCACAGCATATTAGGGTGTGCATATGGCTACCAGAAATAATTTACGGCCCGTCCATCCGCTTTCGATTGCCCCAGATTCCGCCCGCCCCACCGGAGCAGTCGAGGGTGCACGTACCCAGTCCGGGGCATGGAGCCGTGCAACCACGGGCATTTTAATCCAAGAAAATCCACAGCATGTTAGGGTGTACCTACGGCTACCGGAAACAATTTATGGCCCGTCGATCCGTTTCTGATTGCCCCCGATTCCGCCCGTCCCACAGGAGCAGTCGAGGGTGCGCGTACCCAGCCCGGGGCTTGGAGCCGTGCAACCACAGGCATTTAAATCCAAGAGAATCCACAGCATATTAGGGTGTACCTATGGCTACCAGAAATATTAACTATGGCCCTTTGATCTGTTTCCGATTGCCTTCGATTCCGTCCGCCCCACTGGAGCAGTCGAGGGTGCCCGTACCCAGCCCGGGACATGGAGCCGTGCAACCACGGGCATTTCAATCCAAGCAAATCCACAGCGTATTAGGGTGTACCTACGTCTACCAGAAATAATCAATGGCCCATCGATCTGTTTCCGATTGCCCCTTATTCCGCCTGCCCCACCGGAGCATTCGAGGGTGCGCGTACCCAGTCCGGATCATGGAGCCGTGTAACCACGGCATTTTAATCCAAGAAAATCCAAAATGTATTAGGGTGTGCCTACAACTACCGGAAAACATTTACGGCCTGTCGATCCGTTTCCGATTTCCCCCAATTCCACCTGCCGCACCAGAGCTTGGCTTTATGGCTATATGTACTTATAGTAAGTTGGAAAGGACTACGGGTGATTGTAAGTCATTGCAAGTGATTGAAAGTGGATGAAAGTTTTTGCAAGTATCTGCAACTTGTAAGACGGTTGCTAGTGGCTCTGCATGATTGCATGTAATGGCAAGAGGCTGCAAAATATGGCATGAATTTGGAAGGAATTGCAATACTATGGAGGTGAGTAGAACATGCATATAGGTAACTAAAATTGGTTAGGAATGACTACGGGTGATTGCAAGTGATTGCACGTGGGTGTAAGGTATTGTAAGTGTTTGTAGGTTGTAAAACGGTTGCAGGTGATTGTACATGAGGGCATGTGATTGCAGCAAAGTACAAGATATGGCAAGAAGTTGCACGTAATTGCAATTCTATGACGGCGAGTAGAACATGGCTATAGGTAAAGTAACAGGCGGGCTGACGGGGTCAGGCCGGGTCCTACCATACAAGTTTCTGGTGAGCCCACCATGAGAAACATTTGGCTTCATCCAAACATTGATCCTAGAAATTATAATAAAAGTCATTCAGCAATTCTCGGCATGAAAAAAGTGAGGCGATTCCTATTTTTTAACCTAACCAATTGATGCATGGAGTTTCAATTCAATTAGCATCTCTCTCCCTTGTACGAGTTCAAGGACCGCGATCTTTGGATCATAAGCTTAAGGAATGCGGTGCGTGCACCATTCGGTTTCGTAATGCACGTGGTCCGTTCACTGAACGGCGACTCCTGGAAGGAACGCGGTTCGTGTTCACAACCTATCGCTTGCCGGCATATTGAACTGTGCTGGGGATTGTTCAACAAATACACGGACGGCATAAATGACCAAACGGCTTTGACTGGTCGTGTTTCGTTATAGTATGCAGGAATATGTTCTGTAACAAATGTCATGCACTCCAGACATCTGCGACTGGTCTTGTCTCGTTACAGTATGCAGGAATGTGTTGTGTAAAGAATGCCATACCCTCCAGACTTCTGCAACTGGTCTTGTTTTGTCACAGAATGCAGAAAACGGTCATTTGTACACACCATTTTTCCATTTCTTGTGGTGGACGTCGAGTGTGCTTTCCGACCCATTGGCGTCGGGGCTGACGCCTAGCCTTCCGACTCCCTTCATGGTGTCCCCCCCCCCTCGTGCCTCCTCGAGCTTCTGTTAGCGGTTCTGCTCACTGGCGCTGCACTAGATCTTGCCGCAGCTGCTCCTGCCGCCTCAGCCCCTTCGCTGAAGGTATGATGATGTCTTGGTGTTCATTTTTTCGAGATTTGTTGGTCATTGCACTGTTGTTTACATTCACATCCTCGGCACTCTTCTTTGCTCGTCCATGATGATGGAATATGATGCAACAGCTGGAGACTGCGGCATGTTTCAGTTGAAAAATGTACACTTCTGTCTTCGAGTGTCTTCGCTGGCTTGCTTGCTGCACGCAGATTTGACTCTTAATACTCATTGATGATGACTTCCCTGGCTTCACAGATGACACCGGTCCTGTCGGTAGAGGTGCCGTCTGTTGTTGTGTCTCCCGCTGGTGACGTCGTTGGGGCCCTGGCCAAGGGTGCTCCTAATGACCACGTTCGTGGACGTGCTTTTGCTTCCCCAATTGGCTGTGGTCCTTCAGACGGGAAGAGAGTTACCAATGGCGGTATCTCTGCATGGCCAGAAGATAGCACGGAGGCTGTGATCATGGATCATCAGCGTTCAGAACGCATCCATAAGAGAGGAATGAAGAGGGCTAAGCGACCAAGGAAAGTGCCAGCACAGCACCAAATGAAGGGTTAGCAAGTGGTGCCCAAGTTCTACACAGATAGGTTGTCTGATGAGGACAACAATGTAGTGGAACTTCGGGTTATCACCGTTGTGTAGGAACTTGCTGCACGACTGTGTGTTCAGATGGCGATGAGACAAATGTTTAAGAATTCATTCTCTTTTCCAATCCTATCTCTTTGATTTTATAATGAAAGTGAGATTCCTACTTTACACATGCAGGTCTCGACAATCCTTGATCATGTACACTGTACCCTGGCTTTCATTGTTCTCCGACTTCACACCGACATCCTTGACTGAGGATCACTGAGGGCTGAGGATGGAGGGCTGATGACAGAGGGCGGAGGGTGCAGGGCAGAGGGTGGAGGGCAGAGGGCGGAGGGCATAGGGTGGAGGGTAGAGGGCGCAGGACGGAGGGCGGAGGACTGAGGACGGAGGGCTGAGGGCTCAGGGCTGATGGCTGAGGGCTGAGGGCTGAGGGCTGAGGGCTGAGGGCTGAGGACTGAGGGCTAAGTGCTAAGGGCTGAGAGGTGAGGGGTGAGGGTTGAGGGCTGAGGGCTGAGGGCTGAGGGCAGAGGATTGAGGGTTGAGGGCTGAGGGCTAAGGGCTGAGGGCTGAGGGGTGAGGGCTGAGGGCTGAGGGCTGAGGGCTGAGGGCTGAGGGCTGAGGGCTGAGGGCTGAGGGCTGAGGGCTGAGGGCTGAGGGCTGAGGGCTGAGGGCTGAGGGCTGAGGGCTGAGGGCTGAGGGCTGAGGGCTGAGGGCTGAGGGCTGAGGGCTGAGGGCTGAGGGCTGAGGGCTGAGGGCTGAGGGCTGAGGGCTGAGGGCTGAGGGCTGAGGGCTGAGGGCTGAGGGCTGAGGACTGAGGGCTAAGTGCTAAGGGCTGAGAGGTGAGGGGTGAGGGTTGAGGGCTGAGGGCTGAGGGCTGAGGGCAGAGGATTGAGGGTTGAGGGCTGAGGGCTAAGGGCTGAGAGCTGAGGGCCGAGGGCTGAGGGCTGAGGGCTGAGGACTGAGGACTGAGGACACCCCTGACCTTAAACCCCACACCCCACACCCCAGACCTCGCACCTTAGACCTTAAAACCCAGACCCCATACCCAAAACCTCATATCCCAAATGTTAAACCCCAGATCCCATACCCCAAACCTTATACCCCAGACCCCGCACCCCACACCTCACACCCCAGACCTTAAATCCCTGACCCTACACTCCATACCTTAAACCCCACACCCCATACCCCACACCCCAGTCCCCAGACCCCTGACCCACACCCCAGACCATTAACCCCAGACCCAACAGCTCACCCCACACCCCACATCCAAGACCTTAAACCCAAAACCGTAAACCCTAAACCCCTTACTCCAAACCAAAACCCTAGACCCTAAACCCCGTAGCCCAAACCCCAGTCACCAGGCAACAGACCTTAGGCCCCACACCCAAGACCTTAAACCCCACACTCCAGACCCCACACCCTTGACCTTTAACCGCAAACCCCACATCTCACGGCTGAGGGCTGAGGGCTGAGGGCTGAGGGATGAGGGTTGAGGGCTGAGGGTTAAGGGCTAAGGCCTGAGGGCTAAGGGCTGAGGGCTGAGAGATGAGGGTTGAGGGCTGAGGGCTGAGGGTTGAGGGGTGAGGATTGAGGGCTGAGGGATGAGGGATGAGGGTTGAGGGCTAAGGGCTGAGGGATGAGGGCTAAGGGATGAGGGCTAAGGGTTGAGGGCTCAGGGCTAAGGGCTCAGGGCTCAGGGCTAAGGGCTGAGGGCTGAGGGCTGAGGGCTGAGGGCTGAGGGTGAAGGACTCAGGATATCCAAGACCTTAAACCCTAGATCCCACATCCCATACCTCACACCCCAGACCTTGAACCCCAGACCCCACACCCCATGCCTCACACCCCACACCTTAAACCCCAGATCCCACACTCCAGACCTTAAACCCCAGACCCCGCACCCCAAACCTCACTCCCCAGACCTTAAATCCGAGACCCTATATTCTAGACTTTAAACCCAACACCCCACACCCCACACTCCAGCCCCGAGACCCCAGACTCCAGACTCCAGACCATAAATCCCAGACCCCACACCTCACCCCACACCCCACACCCTAGACCCTCAACTCGAGACCATTAACACTAGACCCTCTACTCCAAACCAAAACCCCAGATCGTAAACCCTAGACCCCAGACCCCACACCCCAGGCACCAGACCTTAGGCCCCACACCCAAGACCTTAAACCCCAAATCCCACACCCCACACCCTTCACCTTAGACCCCAAACCCCACACATCAGGACTGAAGGGTAAGGGTTGAGGGCTGAGGGCTGAGGGTTGAGGGCTGAGGGCTGAGGGTTGAGGGCTGAGAATTGAGGGTTGAGGATTGAGGGTTGAGGGCTGAGGGCTGAGGGTTGAGGGCTGAGGG
>SZWC01007672.1:75097-100019 GCA_023375785.1 Penium margaritaceum | reverse complement strand
GGCTGAGGGCTGAGGGCTGAGGGCTGAGGGCTGAGGGCTGAGGGTTGAGGGCTGAGGGCTGAGGACTGAGGGTTGAGGGTTGAGGATTGAGGGCTGAGGGCAGAGGGCTGAGGGCTGAGGGCTGAGGGCTAAGGACTGAGGGTTAAGGGCTGAGGGCTGAGGACTGAGGGCTAAGGGCAGATGGCTGAGGGTTGAGGGCTGAGGGCTTAGGGCTAAGGGCTGAGGGTTGAGGGCTGAGGACTGAGGACTTAGGGATGAGAGCTGAGGGGTGAGGGCTTAGGACAACCCGGACCTTAAACCCCAGGCCCCATATCCCAGACCTTACACTCCAGACCTCCAACCCCAGACCCCACATCCCAGACCTCACACCCTAGACCTTAAACCCCAGATCCCACACCCCAGACCTTAAACCCCAGACCCCTTACCCAGACCTCACTCCCTAGACCTTGAACCCCAGACCCTACACTCTAGACCTTAAACCCCACACCCCATGCCACAATCCCCAGACCCCAAACTCCAGAAACCTAACTACAAATCCCAGATCCCACACCTCACCCCACACCACACACCCTAGACCCTAAACCCGAGACAATTCACCCTAGACCCCTTACTCCAAACCAAATCCCCAGACCCTAAACCTCAGAACCCGCACCCCACACCCCAGGTACGAGACCTTAGGCCCCACACCCCAGACTTTAAACGCCATACCTCACACCCCTCACCCTAGACCTTTAAGCCCAAACACCTCACCTCAGAGCTAAGGGCTGAGCATTTAGGGCTGAGGACTGATAGCTGAGGGCTGAGGACTGAAGGTCCTAAATCCCAGACACTAAACTCCAGACCACAGACCCCAGGCCCAAGATCCCAGACCTTAAAAATCCCAGATCCCACACCTAGGACCTCATATCCCATACTTTAAACCCCAGATCCCACACCCTAGACCTAAACCCCTGACCCCGCACCCCAGACCTCACCCCAGTCCTTAAATCTCAGACCATACACTCCAGACCTTCAACCCCACTCCCCACAACCCACACCACAGGCCCCAGACCCCAGACTCTAGACCACATGCCATAAACCCAAGATCCCACACCTCACCCCATATCCCACACCCGAGACCCTAAACCCGAGACCATTAACCTTAGACCTCCTACTCCAAACCAAACCCCAATCCCTAAACCCCAGACCCCAGACCCCATACCCCAGGCACCAGACCTTAGGCCCAAGAAACCACAACTTAAATGCCAGACCTCAAACCCCACATCCCAAACCTATAACCCCAAACCCCACACCTTAGGACTGAGGGCTTAGGGCTGAGGGATGAGGGCTGAGGGCTGAGGGCTGAGGACTAAGGGTTGAGGGCTAAGGGCTGAGGGCTGAGGGTTGAGGACTGAGGGCTAAGGGCTGAGGACTGAGGGCTGACGACTGAGGGCTGAGGGCTAAGGGCTGAGGGCATATATGACCAATCACCTCACCCCTGAAATGGTGTATTGACAAGTGTATTGGGAAGTGAACAAATTAGTGAACATTGAATTCTAAAAAAAATTAGAACACAGTACACGTAATCCATGATAACTAGCCCCGTACATAAGAAATGTATATCCATGTCCTAGACACATGAATTGATGTTCATATTTTCTGAAAAATGTTTGCACGTAGGAATACACCTTTTGATACACCAATTGTTGAGTGTATGAATTTAGGGTGATTAACCATAACTCGGGCTGAGGGCTGAGGGTTGAGGGCTGAGGGCTGAGGACCGAGGGCTGAGGACTGAGGGTTGAGGGCTGAGGGCTGAGGGCTGAGGGTTGAGGGCTTAGGGTTGAGGGCTAAGGACACCCCAGAACTTAAACCCCAGATCCCACACCTCAGACCTCACACCCCAGACCTTAGACCCCAGACCCGATGCCCCACATATCACATCCGAGACCTTAAATACCAAATCCCACACCCTAGACCTTAAATCCCAGACCCCGCACCCCTGACCTCACACCCCAGACCTGAAACCCTAGACTCCCTACTCCAAACCAAAACCCAAGACCTTAAACCCCAGACCCCAGACCCCACATCCCAGGCACCAGACCCCACATCCCAGGCACCAGACCTTAGGTCCCACACCCTAGACCTTAATCCCCAGACCACACATACCAGACCCAGCATCCAACGCCGAGCACCCAGCGCCTAGCACCCAGGACCGATGTAACTTGTTGGATTTTGGGGGCTGGGGACTGGGGTTTGCGGGCTGAGGGCTGGGGGTTGGGGGATGTTTTACATTTCTGACATTTCCATGTATCCCCTTTATCATGATTTTCCATAGTGGAGATGGCTCCTGCTCCCAGACAGTGGCATAGGAGTGGTCAACGGAAGCCATGTGTGTGCAAACCACGTTTGTACAATGTTGCGTCAATGTTGCGTCTTATATGTGCTCACCCACCACCTAGCGTAGTGAGAAAATGAGGCCAAAAGATATGGTGGCCCTCTACGATACGAATCCTGCAGACTTCCCTCCTTGGTCTTGGAGAAAAGGCCACTGTACCCATGACAAGGTTGCTGAGGCTGAGCTTAAGGGCTTTGGCGGCATCTGGGTTTGTACAAAGGATTCATGTCATGGACGGTGGTCAACAGCAAAGCGATCAACTGACGGTGCAAACCGCTTCAACAATGCCGCTGGGCATATGAGATTCTATTGCCGGAGGTTATTATTGTTGTTGTTGAATTCCTTCTTTGATGGTTTGTGTTTTTTACGACTAATGTCCATTTAATGTTGGGATTGTACGGTTTTTTTTTTCAAATGTGCCATTTTGAAGCTGAAGGTGCCCAACTTTGAGGACGTGTTTTTCCAGGATGAAGTGAACATAACTTGGACTCAAGACCAGACCAAGTCTATCTGCCCACATTGCAATCCGAACGTGGGAGAACCCTACGGTCAATCTCGCACACGTGCTCCACGGGTGTCTGCCAATGCTGTTGCTTCTCATGATGGTACTGTTCCTCATGATGCTGCTGCTCCTCATGATGTTGCCGCTCCAAATGATGCTTCAGCTCCTCATGATACTTCTGCACCTCATGATGCTTCTGCTCCTCAGAATGTTGCTTCTCCTCGTGCCCCCCTCCCCCTCGACAGCTTGCAACATGGGAACATTTTGCAGCTTGGGGACATGCTTTACTTGACCTGAACGCATTGCCACCACCTGAACCAGATCATGGCGAATCTGGTGCAGGAAACCCGGGTAGAGGAGATCCGGGCAGTGGAGACCGTGCCAGTGGAGACCCAAGTAGTGGATACCCAGGTAGTGAAGACCCAGGCAGTGGAGGCCCAGGTAGTGGAGACCAAGGTAGTGGAGACTCAGGCAGTGGAGACCCTAGTAGTGGAGACCCAGGTAGTGAAGACCCAGGCAGTGGAGGCCCAGGTAGTGGAGACCAAGGTAGTGGAGACTCAGGCAGTGGAGACCCAAGTAGTGGAGACCCAGGTAGTGAAGACCCAGGCAGTGGAGGCCCAGGTAGTGGAGACCAAGGTAGTGGAGACTCAGGCAGTGGAGACCCAAGTAGAGAAGACCCAAGAAGGGGAGATGCAGGAAGAGGAGACCCAAGTAGTGGAGACCCATGCAGTGGAGGTCCAGGCAGTAGAGACCCAGGCAGTGGAATACCAGGGAGAGGAGACCTAGGTAGTGGAGACCTAGGGAGAGGAGAACTAAGAAGAGGAGATGAGAGAGTCAAGCACGATGGAGGAGAATTTGCATGCAGTGGTGTTCAAGAAGCTGATGGTGACAATGATATCTGCGCTGGAGAAGGCCCCTCTCAACCGGGGTCATCGCGACATTCAATTCACCCTCCGCGAAGACGGGTGGCTCCTTGCTGCGATCTTTTAAAAGAGCATGAGCATGTTTTCCTTCTGGTACATACATGTAATGTGATGTGCATGTGGGTATGGGTTTATCTGATATACTCTGGTGCTTGTTATGGAATAGAGTTCTAAAATCATGACATTTTTCTCCTTTTTATGCAAAAACGACTTGGTCCACAAGTGCGACTATTCAAAGGACTGCCTCAATATATTTTTGAAGAAATTGTTGAATGGTATGCACCTTGTCCACTGGCTAGCTGGCTGGCTGGCTGGTTGCACGGAAAGACAAGGCATGCACTACTCTATGGAGTATGTTCCCTTGGTCTGTTCCGAGATAGACCAAGACTGCACTGCCCATAATGGGTATGTTCCCTGGAGATCATCATAGGAAACACAACTTTGTGGCCTAGTTGGGACATGCGCCAGAGCTCATGGGTCCGGGCTCAAACCCCGTGATGGCCGCATTTTTCTTTGTGGCCCAGAATGGGACAGGAAGCTTCTAGGAAGCTTCCTAGAGTCTGCCTTGAGGATGACACTTGGCGGTTTTAGGACGCACCAAGTAGGACTGTAGGCTGAGGTTGGCTCCTGTGGAGCCACTGCAAGCAGAAGAATTAGCAAAGCTCTGCAAGTACAAAAGCCTGTATCCTGCATACATCCATTTACAGTTCTTGCCTTTGAGACTCCTCACAGAGTGTCCAACCAAGGGTAGATACTAAAGACCTTCATGAAGACTTCGTGAGGTTGCAAACTGAACAAACCTAAAGTGTAGATCCCTCATTCGAAGGTGATTTGTTATCTTGGTTGAAATACCAAGAGCGGTTTGCGGCCCCGCATGTCAGGACCCGCTTTCTAGACTGTTGTTATCCGGCGCATTGACAAAGGGTTATGGGCCCACACTTCTGGTTCTAAGGCACGCTTCCAAGACCGACTCCAGTGTGGTCTTGCAGGGTGTATAAGTACAACACGGAAACGAATATCGGATGGCTCCATCTGCCCCATCGGCTCCATCGGCTTCTTCAGGTAGGGTGCATGCACATGGCACACTAGGGGACAAGGAATAGATCTGTCTGTGTTGGACAAGACCCTCGATCCCCAATGGGATAAAGCTCTACCCCTTTAGAAGGTGGTACGATCCCGAGTCTGTTTTTCTCACGACGGCACAATTGCCTTAGGCGAACATCGACAGGAGGGGTATGCAACGGAACCAACTGCACCTTTGACAACGGTCGTAGTTGGCAGCCTCATCAGCCTCATCAGCCTCAACAAAACATAGTAGCAGCGAAGCAGAGAAGACGAGCAACCGCCAAAACTGGCAGATCTGACTCAAGCCCGCCTCAAGGCCGGTATGTCAAAAATCACGGGGACAGGTTTTTCCTTGTGGAAATGGCAGTTTGAGATTGTCATGAATGTGCGTGGCTATCTCGACATCCTAAAAGGGACTGAGACAATACCTGCCGTTGCGACATTGATTACTCATGCGGCTAACCTTGCAGTATGGACGACGAAGAACAACATGGCTCTGGCCATACTTGTGACATCAATCAACTAGACTCAACACTCCTTCATCACAGGATGCACGTCGACTGCTGAGGCCTACGCTAAACTCTCATGCGTGCATCAATCAAACGTCCTAGCAAACAGACTCTTCATCATCCAAAGGTTGATGTTGATGAGGGTAAGCAAAGGAGAATCGATACCAGTATTTCTGTAACATTGTTCGACAACATGCTACTAGAGGTCCAGCAAGTGGAATAGAATCTCGACTCCAACATGCGTGCCATGATCCTTCTGATGGCACTGTCAGAAAGCTGGGAGTCCTTGATCACCGTATTTGGTGGTTGGAAGGATGCAGATCTGACATATGAGGCTGCCGCCGAACACGTCCGTAACGAGTCCATGCGATGCAGTGGTAGTGAGGTAAACATTTCAGCCTATGCCTCTCACTTCGGTGGATAAGGTGCAAGCTCTCGTTCCAGTCAAAGCAATAGCGGAAGCGGTGGCGGTGGAGGGAAATGCAATGGTGGTGGGAAGAGTTCCAAGAAGCCCGGCAACTTTCAACTGTGGCAAGATTGGGCACTAGGCTAGGGACTGCCATAGTCCTAGGAAAGAAGGCGGGAACAAAGGTCGAAGGAGAAGAAGGAACTCACCAACATGATGGCTGAAGGGTTGCCCATGAAGGGGGCAGCGCTCCTTAGGCCCGGGGCATTCACCCTTGACTCGGGCACCAACCACCACTCCTCAAAGGAGAAGGGTGGATTTGTCTCCATGGCCGAATCAGACATGCGTATCAAGTGTGCAAACGACGGCGTCGTCCAAGCCATGGACAAAGGGGACAATATGATCCCGTTCAATGTGAACGGTACCGAGAAGGAGGTCAATCTTCAAAATGTGGTGTACATGCCCTCCTTCGCAGCAAACCTACTGTCTATCTCTTGAATCACCGACAACAACATGACAGTGGCATTCACCAACAAAGAAGCCGTGGCCCTGAAAGATAAGGTCATAAAAACATTTTACACCAAAGACAACCTCATGCTTCAATTTCCAAAATTCGACGGCCTCTATGTGCTTCAAACCAAAGTCACCAGGGTGTCAGATGAGGGAGTAGCATGTGCCACCAAGAAAGTGGCACCGAAGCCAAAGGATGTACCGCCGGCGACCGCTGCGGCAGCCACATCAACCAAGGACACTGACGCTGAGCTGTGGCACTGGCAATTTGGTCACGTGGCGAACAACACCATACAAAAGATGCAGGAGCAAGAGGTAGTCCGCGGTATGGAAGGGTGAACCATGAAGCATGGAGAAGGGTGTACATTGTGTGAACCATGCCTCCAAGCAAAGGCAAAAAAGAAGCCGTTTGGGAGAGGAGGTCAATGAGCGGAGAATGTCTTGGACCTGATCCACAGTGACGTGTGCGGACCCTTTTGCATGACATCTAATTGAGGAAGCAAGTTCTTCGTGACCATTATCGATGACCACAGCCGCAAGTTGTGGATCTACTTCCTCAAAACAAAGGGAAAGATGAAGGAAAAGCTCCTCGAGTTCATCGCCATGGTAGAGTGACAAATATCCTCAGAGGTGAAGACGCTCCGAAGTGACAACTGGGTGAGTACGAGGCATGAAAGCCTTGGCTCAAGCATCATGGCATCCGCCACAAGCAAACCACCCCTAACAACCCCCGAAAGAATGGCGTGGC
Source organism: Penium margaritaceum (assembly GCA_023375785.1). Taxonomy (NCBI): domain Eukaryota; kingdom Viridiplantae; phylum Streptophyta; class Zygnematophyceae; order Desmidiales; family Peniaceae; genus Penium; species Penium margaritaceum. Next base: position 92,979 of record SZWC01007672.1, on the reverse strand, counting down.
TGAGAGGATGAACCAGAACGTACTTGGCATGGTGCAAAGCATGCTCTTCAATATCAAGCTCCAACCTCGCTTTTGGGCTGAAGCTGCAACAACGGCCTGCTACCTCTTCAACCTCGCACCAGCAACCACTTTGGGGAAGCGTAGAAAGGAGCAGGACAAGCAGTTGAAGACCCCACAAGAAGCATAGTCAGAAAAGAAATCCAACGCCTCTCATCTGAAGGTGTTCGGGTCAACTACATGGGTGAAGACCCAGTCGGGAGAAGGTGGAGGCAAGCTGGACGCACATTCCAAAAAATGCATCATAGTTGGGTAGGACACGTCACACAAAGCCTATTGGCTTTGGGACCAGGCAGCAGGCAAGCTCGTGAGGAGCCACGATGTTGAGTTTGACAAATGCACCCTTGGAAAGGGAGAACTACAGGTTCCGATCCTCGCTCCCAAGGCGGAAGAGTAGATACTGTTGCTTGAGTCCGCAGACCAAGCACACGACAACTGGCTCGCTTTGCCAGCAGGTGGTGGGAATGGGAGAGCAGGTGTGCGCGATGACGCTACATCTGTCATGGACGCGGATACCGAGGCTTCTGGGGCTTCCGAGTCTGACTTGGAGTCCGACGACTCTTCCGACAATGACAACGACACACCACCACCTGTGGTAGCACCAGCAGAAAAGTAGGAAGCCGCGCCATCACCCCGGCGACCAAAGAAAGCACCTTTGCGGTATGAGGACGATTGGACTGACCTTAGCTGACCGTGCATGGCGCAGGGAGAGCCATCCACAATGGCGGAGGTGATGAATGACCCGGATGCGGCCAAGTGGAAGGAGGCAATGGACAGCGAGCTCGTGTCCATTGCTGTGAACGATATGTGGGTGCTGGTAGATAGACCCGACAAGGCCCACGTGGTGGGATGCAAGTGGGTCCTCCAAGTGAAGAAGAAGCAAGACGGAAAAATCAAAAAGTTCAAGGCGAGGGTAGTGGCAAAGGGGTTTTTTCAATGTCCGGGCTCTTCGTATGACGAGACGTTCGCACCCGTCGTGACCTTTGCTTCCATCTGCTCTCTCCTTGCCATCACAGTTGCAAAGAACTTGGAGATACACCAAATGGACGTCATGACAACTGTCCTTAACGGGAAGCTCGACAAGGAAGTGCTGATGGAGGTGCCCGAAGGAGTCAAAGCTCCCAAGGGCAAGGTGTGCAGGTTGGTGGAAGTACGCTATGGGCTGAAACAGGCCCCAAGGATATGATACAAAGAGATGGACGGTTTCATGACCGGTCTCTCCTTCACGCGTTGCCAGAATGACATGAGTATGTACGTGCACGATGATGGGAGAGGGCTGATGCTCGTTGCACTGTATGTGGATGATCTGATCATCTGCTCGTCTTCGGTCGAGCTACTGGATGAGCTGAAGTCTGACCTCAGCAAAAGGTTCAAAATGAATGACATGGGTCGTCTCGAGTACTACCTCGGGATTGCCATCCACCGCAACCGAGCAGCAGGAACCATCGAACTCAACCAAACCAAATACATCGGTTAGGTACTAACCTGTTGGCACCCCAATGACAACCGATGCAAAACAGAAGGCCTCCATGTCGCCAAGCAATGAAGCAGAACGAAGAGAGATGCAAGACATCTCCTGATGATGCTTCAGCTCCTCATGATGCTTCTGCTCCTCAGAATATTGCTTTTCCTCGTGCCCCCCTCCCCCTCGACAGCTTGCAACATGGGAACATTTTGCAGCTTGGGGACATGCTTTACTTGACATGAACGCCTTGCCACCACCTGAACCAGATCATGGTGAATCTGGTGCAGGAAACCTGGGTAGAGGAGATCCGGGCAGTGGAGACCGTGCCAGTGGAGACCCAAGTAGTGGAAACCTAGGTAGTAGAGACCCAGGCAGTGGAGGCCCAAGTAGTGGAGACCAAGGCAGTGGAGACTCAGGCCGTGGAGACCCAAGCAGAGAAGACCCAAGCAGGGGAGACGCAAAAAGAGGAGACCCAGGTAGTGGAGACCCAGGCAGTGGAGGTCCAGGCAGTAGAGACCCAGGCAGTGGTGTCCCAGGGAGAGGAGACCTAGGTAGTGGAGACCTAGGGAGAGGAGAACTAGGAAGAGGAGATGAGAGTCAAGCACGATGGAGGAGAATCTGCATGCAGTGGTGTTCAAGAAGCTGATGGTGACAATAATATCCGAGCTGGAGAAGGCCCCTCTCAACCGGGATCGTCCCGGCATTTAATTCACCCTCCGCGAAGATGGGTGGCTCCTCGCTGCGATCTTTCAGAAGAGCATGAGCACGTTTTCCTTCTGGTACGTACATATAATGTGATGTGCGTGTGGGTATGGGTTTATCTGCTATACTCTGGTGCTTGTTATGGTATAGAGTTCTCAAATCATGACATTTTGCTCCTTTTTATGCAAAAACAACTTGGTCCACAAGTGCGACTGTTCAAAGGACTGCCTCAACATATTTTTTAAGAGATTGTTGAATGGTATGCACCTTGTCCACTGGCTAGCTGGCTGGCTGGCTGGTTGCACGGAAAGACAAGGCATGCACTGCTCTATAGAGTACGCTCCCATGGTCTGTTTTGAGATAGACCAGGAATGCACTGCCCATAATGGGTATGTGCCCTGGAGATCAGCATAGGAAACACAACTTTGTGGCCTAGTTGGGACAGGTGCCGGAGCTCATGGGTCGCAGGCTCAAACCCCGCGACGGCCGCATTTTTCTTTGTGGCCCAGAATGGGACAGGAAGCTTCTAGGAAGCTTACTAGAGCCTGCCTTCAGGATGACACTTGGCGGTCTTAGGATGCGCCAAGTAGGACTGTAGGCTGAGGTTGGCTCCTGTGGAGCCATTGCAAGCAGAAGCGTTAGCAAAGCTCTGCAAGTACAAAAGTCTGTACCCTCCATGCATCCATTTACAGTTCTTGCCTTTGAGAATCCTCATAGAGTATCCAACCAAGGGTAGACACTAAAGACCTTCATGCGGACTTCATGAGGTTACAAACTGAATGAACCTAAAGTGTGTATCCCTCGTTCGAGGGTGATATGTTATCTTTGTTGAAATACCAAGAGCGGTTGGCGGCCTCCCATGTCGGGACCTGTTTTCTAGACCGTTGGTATCCGGCGCATTGACAGAAGTATACTTGAACCCCGCCAGGCGTGTGATGCAGTTCACACCTCGAGTGACGGCAATTGAAGAAACTCTCCTTGAAAGTTTCTTGCGTCAGTTGAATGACTCTCATGCAAAAATCTTTTCTAGTAGAATTGGGTTATTCACTGCTGTTCTTCCAGTCTTTGATCATTAGCGGAAGGTTTCATGGTGCCATCTTTGCCTGGTGCCTGCTCCACCAGGTTAGTATGCCACTCCTGTTCATGCTTGGATGGAATGGGGAGGAAGCACTGCATGCACTTGTGCGTATGCTGCTACAGGCCAAACTTGTTTGTACATGCTGTGGGAAGAGAGAGAATTGGAAAGACCCTTGACATTGCGTGCACTAGAAGCATATGCAGCGTTTCCAGTCTGCATATCTCAAAATGTAAACCCTTGTTTCTCCATCCTTGACACATCATCTTCACATCTTTGGTCTAGAGTGTTAGGATGGGCTTTGATGGAGGGGGACATTGAAGGTGAATTTAGGTGCAGCTGTGATGATGGTGCAGGAAAGTGTCAACCCACCTACAGATGTTACAGAGTGTGTTTCCTCAAGCAGCAACATGGTGTACACCAACAGACAACGAATCTTGTAGTGCACGTGCCACAGTTACGCTGGAGCGGGTTTTCACAAGGGTGCGTGGTCAATGTCCCTGTGACGGCTGGTGTGATCGTGAGGACCATGAGACTGCAACATTGCTTGTGTGTGAGTGGTCAAAGGTGAATTCCTTCCGACAGATTGATGTCCACCTGAGTCTTCACCCAAGCCGTGAGGCTGAGGAGACAGATGTTCATGAACTGGCAAGGAAGGCTTTTAAAGACGGGTTCTACCTTTTGGCTCCAGCACCAAAAGAGCCACGCTTTCCATGTAGAAATCCTTGGAAGAAGGTATGTACTTGATACATGAAAGGACACTGCTGTTGTCTTTGGCATAGCTTGTCGTCATTATTGACCACCATTGATAAATTCATGTTTTTACGTTGGACTTTCAGGCCTCAAGATTCATCAACATCGATGATGTCAACCACAAGACAATGGCGGCATGCTCGACTTTTGCTTCAAGAAACTCTCATTGATTCGTATTCAATGTTTTCAAATAAGCCCGCCACCTCATGCTACCCGTTTTGGCCCGCTCAAGAAGGAAGACCTCTGTACAAAGCCTTGGAGTGTGCTGATGGCAAACGTGTGTGCGCAAAGGATGATGCAAAGTGTGGAGCAGACAAGCCCGTGCCACTTCCAAAAATATCAATCACTGGGATTTTTACTGGCATCTGTCCTCATCTCATAATGTATGGCTTCCACGTCATGTACCACATTGGGGAATCTCCAAACGACATCTTTACCACATTGTTGACCAGGTGTGTAAAAATGTTTGATGTCACAGTAATAAACTCATGAAGTTGCCTTTTGCCACCGGTTTTTTGTTCACTTGTATGTTATGTTAGGTGTAATGCCCAGCATCGCATGCCTATCCTATACTCCACAATCCATATGTTACCAATTGTTTTTACTTATCTTATGCTTCATGTTGATGACCAGGTTTCACAAGAGACACCGCCCCAAGTTTATCTTTTATGACAACGCGTGTAAGCTGTTCGCTTACACTTTGGGGAGGGACCCTGAGCTTCTTTCCTCAACAAGGTTGCTGTGTGATTGCTTCCATGATGGTCATACAAAGGCTGCAGAGACACGTGTTCCCTTGTCTTCAGTCCTGACATGTATTCGCGTCTCAAAGGTGAGAAGCTCTTGCAGTTTTTTGTTGGTTTCATCGATAATAAGTAGATTTTGAATAATTGGATTATTACCTTCGGTGCTTGCAGGAGTGAACACGTCTGCAAATGAACAAGTGAATCGATTCATCCGGTGGTTCAGCATCCAGAGCTTCACTTACACCATCTCCAATTTGATGGAAATGTGTTGTCTTGTTTTTGCTTACTGGAACTACCGTAAGAACGGTCACAAAATCTATAGCTTGGGCACCGACGAAGAAGTTTTGCAGTACGTTGATCGGTTGAGTGTAGATCAAGATAGTGATGATATCGACGATGATGAGGAGGTGAGGCAAGGGGGAGAGGAAGAGGTGCAGTAGCTTGTGGTGCTTTTTACTAGAGTACTTTGTTATTTGTTTGCATTCTTCTCCCAATTGTGTTCATAACCTCGAACGTGTGTTCTTTATACCAACCTGAACACTCTCTACTGGTGTGAATCTTAGGATAGTCTATTTACCTTCGTGCAGCTCATTGTCAAATTATCTAAATAAATTGGATGTACTAAATATTCTATGTGTGAAGTAGCATAGTCGCAAATGGTGAAGTGATGTAATGTTGAACACACACCTAATACTGCCACCTTGAACACACAAATATACACTACCACCTCACGTCATTACATGTATTAAGTAAGCAAGCAGTGTGGCACCTTTCTTGTGCATGTTTCCTTTGACACTTAATAGGTATGAAGTAAGCAAGCAGTTTGGCACCTGGCTTGTGCATGATTCCTTTGACACATCTGACTGTTTACATCTCTGTCAACATTGTGTTGGTACAATGCAAGTACTGTGCAAGTGGAGATCTATGTGAAAAATTGTCTAGTCATACCTGAAAGATACGCTTGCAGTTGACTACTCAGTTACTTGGACTTATGGTTCTGTCCTTCTGCCTCATAATTACGTTGAAGTTGTCAAGAAATTTGAACGGACAAACTTGCATCAACGAAAATATTTAAAACAAAACCTGAATACACGTGAATATACAATTTCTAAAAATTGTTCTTAACTGATTACATGTTTCACTGCAACACCCCATACGTCCTACTTCCCCACTGCCTTCTTGATGATCTCCGCCAGAACTCTGCTCTTCGTCGCTGACTTCCTCCTCATCTCTGCTGGCAGTCCGATCTTCCCTGCTGGCTTCCCCCTCATCTCCACCAACCCCCTGCTATTCCCCACCAGTTTCCTTCTCATCGTCGTAAATGCTCTGCTTTTCCCTGCTAGCTTCCTGCTGAACACTGCCGACATCCTCCTCTTCCTCGCTCGCTTCCTGCTGATCACCGCTGACACCCTCCTCTTCCTCGCTCACTTCCTGCTTATCATCGCTGACACCCTCCTCTTCCTCGCTCGCTTCCTACTGATCACCACCGACACCCACTTCTTCCTCGCTCGCTTCCTGTTGATCTTCGCCGACACCTTCCCTTTCTTCGCTCGCTTCCTGCTTACCACTGGCGCTCTGCTCTTTCCCACTAACTCCGGGCTCATCCCTGCAGGCATTCACATCTTCTCCACCATCTTCTTGCTGATCACCACCGGCTTTGTGCTCTTCCCCGCTAACTCCGTGCTCATCCACTTGTCTGCTTCTCTTCTGCTCTGCTGGTCTGCTGCTGCTGTGTTGTATGGGTCTACCATTTTTTTGCTGTGCCGGTCTGCAGCCTTGCTGATCCGCCGGTCTGCTGCCTTTCTCCTCCGCCAGTATACCGCTTTTCTCCTCCGTCGGTCTGCCGCTCCTCTTCTCCGCCAGTCTACCTCTCTTCTGCTCCACTGGTCTGCAGCTTTTCTCCTCCGCCGGTCTGCTACGCTTCTGCTATGCCAATGTGCCACTCTTCTGCTGCGCCAATGTTGCAGCATTTTCTTTCCAAAGAGGTAGGCCATGTACAGAGGCCTGCCATAACAATGTCTCTTTTTGCATGTGATGAGGAGGTTGTACAGCGGACCCTCCTTGGGGTCCATCACCACTGGTTGTGGCCTGAAAGGATTCTGCTGCGTCCACTTCTGTCGGTAATTTTTTTATGTTCAGCGTCACCTTTTCTTTGGGAATCTTCAACGCCGTACACCCGTGAATTGTTGTATGAGCCCACCAACCCTGCATACACAGCCAGGAGTTGCCTTGTAGTTCAAGGCAAAGTGCTCCAGCTTCAACAAGGCTTCAGAATGTGGCCAAAGGTTCAAGGCTTGGAGTGTTCCTTGTCCTGTGGCCCGCTGGATGAAACCAATTCTGAATCCGGTCCGTGCGTTCTCGGCAAGCCATGCGACCTGGTCTACCGTTGCCGCTTCGAGATCTTCCAAGGAAACATTGCCATTTTAGTAATCATGCACTCTTACAACCAGAGCAAACAGTTTTACTATCGAGTTGTACACACCTTGCGGGGTTGCAACCAGCTTGAAGTTGTCCCAGTTGACTTAGTTCAGCGAAATCATCTCCTTCTCCTTCATGAATTTTCTCGACTTTGGACCCTGGTTCGCATCTTCCTATACATGCTACTGCTGCAGCTACTGCTGTTGGGGTGCTACAGGCTGTGGCTGTCGCCGCTTCTACTGATTCCTCGTTCCCAAACGTGGTGCTCCTGCTGCTACTGTGTCTGGTCTTGCTGCTGCTGCTGCTGTTGCTGCCTATACTGTTGCTGCTTCTGCGGATGCTCTTGCACTCCTTGCGGGTTTTTCTTCACCGCACTTCCGGCCGCACCTGTCGTTGCGGTCCATGCGGGTGCTGCTTCTGGATGCCGTCCGGATGCTACTGCTGCATCACTTGCTGTTTGAGTAAAAGCACAAACTCGGAGTCTGGCTGTTGGCATGGCTGCTGCTGTTGCTGTGGTTGTGAGAAGTGCTGTTGTGGGAATTGCTACTGCGGGAACTATTGCTGTGCGAACTTCTGCCATCGGAAAGTTTCTGGAGCAAACTGCTGCGATGCAAATTGCTGTGGTGCAAACTGCTGTTGTGCGAACTGCTCTTGCTGCTGTGCAACTCCGTCTGGCTGATGTGGGAACTGCTGCGGAGTTGGCATAAACTATTGCTGAGATGGCATAAACTACTGTTGTGCGAGGGACTGCTGCTGTTGCTGATGTTCCAGGAAGGGTTGCTGCTGATGATGCTACTAAGCAAGGGGCTGCTTCTGATGATGCTGCTGTGCAAGGGGCTGCTGCTCAGAATCTTGCTGCTCTTGCTGTTGTGCGAGGGACTGCTACTCATGATGCTGTTACTCTTGGTGATGTGCGAGGGATAGCTGCTCATGATGTTACTGCTCTTGCTGCTGTGCGAGGGGCTGCTACTGGTGATGTTGCTGAGTGAGAAGCTGCTTTTGCTTCTACTGTTGTGCGAGGGGTTGCTGCTGCTGCTGGTGGTGGTGGTGGCGGTGTGACCACTGCAATTGCTGCTCATACACTTGCGGCTACTGCTCATGCTGCTGATGTTGCTATTGTTGCACACCGGGCTGAACCTCTTGCTGCTGCGTGGTACTGGTGGCACCAGACAAGTCATCCGTCGGCACAGTTTCGTCCATCATGGGGCTCTCCGCAAAAAAAACCTCTGCAATGAATATTGTACGCTCATGTGTTGTAGCGTGCGGACCATTTTTATGATAAAAAATGGTCTTAATATATTTACGGCATGTTTTGGGGTCTCGAGATTGGAGTCTCGAGGCATCCTTGTCCATAAACTAATAGACGGGCTAGAGTCTAGGTCGACTCTAGTCCGGAAAATACCTTTAGTGTGGATTTGGAGTGAGAGGAGTGTTGCGGTGGAGATTCCATCGCGTCACTCCTCCTCCACCCCTTGAGCGCCGCTAGGGCCCTGTTTCCACGTGGCAGTGCCATGTGGAAGGATAAAGCTAGGATGCATGTTTTGACATCCGTTCCCTATGACGACCATGTCCGTTTCGCCGTGACATGTCTCAGCCAAAATTGCTGAGGCAGCCAGTCACTCCCTCTCCTTGGACGACTCTTATGAGGGCCTAATTTTGGGTTCACACTTCGTCGCAAAACGGCCAGTGCCATTACATATGTACCTGACTAGCAGTACCAATGAATGCAATATCAAAGATTAAAGTAATGTCACTGTAAACCCGACCCCAGACCTTTACGCCCTAATCCCAGATCGTGGACTCCAAATGCAAACTCCACACCCCACACAGTAGACCTTAAACCCCGGACCGTAAACCCTAGACCATAAGCCCGAGACCCTTAACCTGAGACCCCAGACTCCAAATCAAACCCCAGACCCTAAACCTAGAAGCCAGGCCCCAAACCCCAAACCTTAAAACCCAGACCCAACCCCACACCCCAGACCCCACACCTTGAACCCCAGATCCCACACCCAAGACCTGAAACCCCAGACCCCAGACCCCACACCCCACAGCCCAGACCCCACACCCCAAACCCCACAACCCACACACCACACCCTAAACCCTAGACCCTAAATCCTAGACCATAACCTTAGACCACAGACTCCAAACCCAAGCCCCAGACCCTAAATCCCAGACGCTAGACCCAAGACCCTTGACCCTAGATCTTAAACCCCAGAACCCACACCCCATACCCCACAACCCCGACCCCATGTCTTGAGCCCCAGACCCCAGACCCCACAACCCACTCCCTAGACCCTAAGCTCCAGACCCTCTACCCGAGACCCTTGACGAGAGACCCTTGGATCGTGGACCCAAGACCCTCAGCCCAAGACCCTTACCCCAAGAACCCAGAATCCAAACCCAAAGCCCACACACTAAATCTCGACCCCAACCCCACACCCCACACCCCAAGCCCCAGAACTTAGGCCCCACATCCCAAAACCCAACCTATAAACCTTAAAACCTAGACCCCAGACCCTTAACCTCCGACCCCAGACCCCATACCACACACCCCAGACAAAGATCCCAAACCACAACCCCAGACCATAAAACTGAGACCCTTAACCCAAGACCCCAAGCTCCAAACCCAATTTCTAGACCCTAAACCCCACACGACAGACCTAGGACCCAAAACCCCAGAACTTAAACCCCAGACCCCAGACCCCACCCCCCACACGCCACACCCCACACCCCATACCCCACACCCCTGACCTTAAACCCCAGAAACTCAGACCATACACCCGATGTGAGAGTGTGTGCTCTCTGGATATTTAGCCTTGGTGTGTGGAGAGCACAGTCGCAGCAGAAAGATAGACTTGGAGGAATCTGGAAGCTAGAGCTAGAAAATCAGGTTAATGACAATGAACAGAGTACAAGGTATTTATACTATCTGGCCGGCTACTCTAGCCCTAGCCTACTGCTCTCTTAGCTTGCTATAGCAAGCTACTTCCTCCTGATCCCAGTGCTTTACTTGCACCTAGACCTGGTGCTCTACTTGCACCTAATGCCTAGTGCGAGGAGTGCTCGGCCGTCGATCGTCCAGATCGACGGTCTGGCTTGTCTCTCGGTGAGCCGCCGCGTTGGCTTGACGCCTCTCGGCGGTGGGTTCGGTCGCCATGTTGCGCACGCCACCGGGAGTGCTGCGACCGTCGCGCGGTCGCAGCCACCGCATTTGCTGCCACCGTTGACCGCGTGCGTTGCCGGGAGCTCCCGCCGGAGAGAACCCCTCGGCAGATAGCGTGTCCCATACGTTATTCGCCGAGGGGGCGACAGCTACCCTCGCGTGGCGTGTTTGGAACGCCGCATGGGAGTTCACGCGAAACAGCCCCCTGGCGCCAGCGTGAACCCCACACCGGCGCTCGCTCCCCCTCCTCCTCCTTGTATCCGCGGTCGAGCGAAGGTGAGATCGACCGCGAGCAGGATTTCCAAAAAAACGGAAAAAGGCCCACGTGTCCCCGAAACGTGGACAAGGCCCCGAGTATGCCAGAAAAATCAGGGGCACCTCGCTACATTCACCCCCCTGTCGGAGGCGTGACGTCCCGGCGCGCCTGAGGTACTCCTGAAGAACAGTGTTGGTATCCCGGACATGGAAGTTGGCCTCGGGATCCCAAGAGTTGTGCTCCGCAGCGTACCCGTTCCATTGCACCAGAAACTTGCGCCGATGTCCCCTTTGGCGGTCCGCCAGAATCTTCTCCACCTCAAACTCCTCACTTCCTTCAGCCTGGACAGTAGGAGGTGGAGCTGTCCCGCAACCCTGGAAGAAGGTATTGGGGTCGCGATAAGCACAAAGCAGGGAGATGTGGAACACCGGATGGATGGTGTAGTGAGCTGGCAGCTCCAGCTTGTAGGAAACGGCCGATCGCTTCTCTAGAATGCGGAACGGGCCCACCCATTACGGCTTCAGCTTGGGACTCCCAACTCCCATCAGCTGCAGGTTAGCAGAGTTCAATATCACTTGATCTCCCAGTTGGAACTCCTCCGCAGAGCGATGCTTATCAGCCTGCCGCTTCTGCTACTTGTGTGCCTTCAGCAACCGTTGCCGCACCACATCCCAAGTGGTGGCAAACCCTTCAGCAATCTGCTGCACAGCCGGAAGAGATGTTGCCATAGCAAGGACGGCTGGGCTCAGTGGCTGGTGGCCATAGACCACCTCAAACGGTGACTATCCTGTTGATGCTGACACCGCTAAGTTGTAGGCAAACTCTGCCACTCCAAGCTTCTCCTCCCAACCGTCTCCATCCGGTGGGACCATGCTCCACAGCAGCCGTTCTAATGTCTGGTTCGTGCGCTCCGTCTACCCATCCCTCTGTGGGTGGTATGCCGTGGTCAGCTGCACCCAGGTGCCCAGCTTCCCCATGAGATCTCTCCAAAATCGCAAAGTGAAGCATGGATCGCGATCTGAGACCACCGACTGCGGTACTCCATGCGGTTTGATGACATGATTCAGAAAGAGTTGAGCTGTCTCAGCAGCTGTGATGCTCTCAGGACATGCAATGAAGTGTGCCATCTTGGAGAACCGGTCCACCACCACCAAAATTGTGTTGTTACCCTGCTGCGTCAGAGGCAACCCGCCAATGAAGTCGAGCGAGATGTCTATCCATGGCCTCTCAGGTACAGGCAATGGTTGCAGCTCCCCTGGTGGCTTGGTCCTCTGTGCCTTGATGCGTTGGCACACATCGCAGCTGCTCACAAACCTCTTGCAATCAGTTGCCATTGATGATCACCAGTATTGGTGTGCCAAGGCTTTGAGCGTTTTGTCGAAGCCGAAGTAACCCAAGTAGTGGGTATCATACGCCTCTTCCAACAATAACTGCTTCAATGGCGTATAGTCTAGCACGACAATCCTCCGCTCCTGCCCCCTGTGCCAATACACTCCATCCCACGTGGCGTCTTTCAGCGCACTACCCGTGAACTCATTATCCACGCCATAGCCGTGCTTGAATAGGCTATGCATGATTGGAGATCCCATCAGCACTGAGATGGCATTGAGGCTCAAGTCCGGCCTCCGCGACAGAGGTTCTGCTGGGTTCACCTTCCCAGGCTTGTACTAGATCTCGTAGTTAAAACTTCCTTCCAAGAACTCCATCCAGCGAGTTTGTCGGCGACTGAGGTTCGGCTGCGTGTTCAGGTACTTCAAGGCGTAGTGGTCCGTGAAGACCACGCAGCGCCGCGACTCGAAGTAGCACCTCCAGTGCTTGAACGCATGGATCACCGCCAGCATCTCCTTCTCATGGATTGTGTAGTTCAGCTCTGCACCTTGCAGCTTGCGTGATGCGTACGCAATCGGCTGTGGCCCCTTCCCATGATCCTGCATCAGCACCATCCCAATGGCATAGTCGCTTGCATCCATCGCCATGACGTACTCCTTGGATGAATCCGGCTGCACTAGAACCGGAGTGTCACACATTGCAGCCTTGAGCTCCTCGAATCTCGTCTACTCCTTCATGTCCTATTCCCACTGGTGATCCTTTTGTAGCAGTTGGATCAGCGGCGCACCCTTCTCTGTGTACCCCCGCATGAATTCCCGGTAGTAGTTGACAAACCCCAGGAAAATCTGGATATAACGCACGCACTTTGGTGTCGGCCACTGCTTCACTGCTTCCACCTTCTTTGGGTCCATGCGGATACTCTTGCCGCTCACGATGTGCCCAAGGAACTCCACCTCTCGCTTCTCGATCTTACACTTGAAGAGCTTTGCAAATAGCTTCTCTTTGCGAAGAATGTACAACACCTGCCGAAGATGTTGCTGATGCTCTCCCAGAGTTCAGGAGTAGATGAGGATGTCGTCAAGGAACACCACCACGAACTGGTCCAAGTGAGGGTGGAAGATCTTGTTCATGAGGCTCATGAATGTTGCAGGAGTATTGGTCAACCCAAACGGCATCACGAAGTACTTGAAATGGTCGTACCGCATCCAAAACACCGTCTTCTCCACATCCTGCTCCGCAATTTGGATCTGATGATACCCCGAGCGCAAGTCAATCTTGCTGAAGTACTGCGCTCCCCTCAGCTGGTCAAATAGCTCCTGGACCCTTGGCAGCGGGTACCGGTTCTTGATCGTTACGTTGTTCAGTGCGCGATAGTCCACGCACATCTGCAGCTCCCCAGTCTTCTTCTTCACAAAGAGGACCGGTGCAGCATAGGGTGACACCGACAGTTTGATGAACCCTTGCTTTGTCAGCTCCTCCAACTGCTTCTTCAGCTCACCCAGCTCATTATCGCTCATGCGATAAGCAGCCCGCACCGTTGGAGTTGCTCTCGGAACCAGCTCAATTCTGTGGTCGATGTCCCGCTTTGGTGGTAAACCGTTTGGCAGCTCAGCAGGAAACACGTCACTGTAGTTGTCCAACACTCCCTTGACACCTTCTGACAGCTCTGCTGCTGGTGCTATCTCTTGCTCTCCCTCCTTTTGCTTTGCGTCTGCTGCCAACACTTCCACCTCTTCAGTTGCTTCCTTTTGCCGCACCCACACAAGGTACACTTGATCCCCCTTGCGCTGAAAGCGCTTTAGCTCCACGTAACTCAACTGCGGCACCTTGCCTGCCTTGAAGTCCTTCTCCTCTGCCCACAATGGCAAAACGATTTGCTCTCCGTATTTCTTCACTTTCACCTGGCTGCGCACCCAATCCACAGCAGGATTCCACCGGTGCAGCCAGTCACACCCCAAAATGGCATCATAGGTGTCCATTGGGCACGTGCAAACGTTTACCTTGCACGACAGCTTGTCCAGACGGATCCTCAGAGGCTTCAGAGGCAGTTCGCACTCCAGCTCTCCTTGCACCAACTTGGCCTTTGTTGGCTTTCCAGGTAGCCGTGCAAGCCTCAACCTTTCTGTGAGCTTGTCGCTGAAGAATGAGTGTGACGCGCTGCAATCCAACATTCTTTAATCTGCCGGCGAGTCTGGCGCCCCTTGCCATCTACAGAATGAGCGGATAAGGTTTCGGCTTTCAGGAGGATTCCCGGAATGCTCCTGCTTCTTTTGCTCCGCAACAATACACTCGGCAGCTCCCTAGTTGTCAAAGGAATTCCGAGGCTGGTGTTCGCTGATGCGGACGAAGCTTTCCCAGCAGTTGGCTGTCCGCCACTCACTGTTGGTTGCCGTTTCCCTACTGCTTCTTCTTGCAGTCCTTCTTGTGGTGCCCAGGCTTCCCGTAGATCCAACAGTTCCCACCACGCGGCTTGCTCTGCTGTTGGCCTCCTTGTACTACGTAGATTTCCATGGGGTCAGCTGGTTGGTGCTGTGCTCGACGCTGATGATTCTCCTGCTTTTCACAGAAACCCCCTCCATGGTAGCGTAGCGTGTCAACGCGCTCAGCAGTGGCCACCATCGCCTGGAGATCCGTGATTCCACTAAGTGCCAGCGTGCGCTGAATTTCCGTATTCAAGCCATCATGGTACTTTTTTGCTATCTCCGGCTCGCTCATGTCGTCAATCTCTGAGCACAACACCAAGAAATGGCATGTGTACTCCTGCACCAAGCCGATCTGCTTCAGCTGCTTCATCTTGTTGCGTACGACCATGGAGGCGTTCACGAGATCGAACCGATCTCTGATGGCTTGCTCAAACTGCTCACATGTCATCGGCACGCGAGCTTCAGCTTGTCCTGCGCCTGGCTGCCACAACACGACATGTTGTACAGCTGAATTCCCACCTCCACCTCAAGTGGCCAGCATATTCAGCTACCTCCACCACTCCAATGCTGCTCTACGTAGCAGTGTCTCTGCGAATGACACACGCACAGCATCGTCCTCTGGAGGGTGACCCAAAGCCCCAAAGTAGTTGTTCATCGCAAACAACCAGGTCCGTACGCTCGCACCCTTGGCTGAGGGATTGAACGGTTCCGGAGCCTTTGGCTTTGGTCTTGGCGGACTCCTTGGCCGGGCCGCCCGAACCTGTCCAGCGTCAGTCCCGTCCCGTAGGTCAGCCATCTGCCGATTGAGCCGCTCATTCTCCAGCTTGAGGGCTCCCAGCTGCTCTATGATCTGCTGCAGGGCATGCTCCATGGCTCTAGCTGATTTTTGGCCGTTGGAGATTCTCTGAAAAAACTTGGCAGCGTTTCGGCAGTAATCAAAAAAATTCGGCAGCAATTCGGCAGACCGGGATGAATCTGACGTCTTCGAAGTGTGTGGGAGTCACCCGTCGTCTCCCGCGTGCGCACGGTAGGCCGTGTGGATGCTCTGGAAATGTAGAAAACTTTCCAGAGGTTGGCTCGTGCGTTGGCTTCGAAATCTGGTCTAGCAATCTCCCTCTCGATCAGCCTCGATGTTGTCCGGCGTAGTCCGTGCCTTCGCTCCTTGAAGTTTTGCGAGCTCCGGTAGCGCTTCCGCCTAACACGTGGCTCTGGCTCTGATACCAGATGTAAAAGTGTGTGCTCTCTGGAGATTTAGCCTTGGTGTGTGGAGAGCACAGTCGTAGCGAAATGATAGACTTGGAAAAATCTGGAAGCCAGAGCTGGAAAACCAGGTTAATGACAATGAACAGAGTACAAGGTATTTATACTGTCTGGCCGGCTACTCTAGCCCTAGCTTACTGCTCTTCTAGCTTGCTATAGCAAGCTACTTCCTCCTGATCCCAGTGCTTTACTTGTACCTAGACCTGGTGCTCTACTCGCACCTAATGCCTAGTGCGAGGAGTGCTCGGCCGTCGATCATCCAGATCGACGGTCTGGCTTGTCTCTCGGCGAGCCGCCGTGTTGGCTTGACGCCTCTCGGCGGTGGGTGCGGTTGCCGTGTTGCGCACGCCACCGGGAGTGCTATGACCGTCGCGCGGTTGCAGCCACCACATTTTCTGCCGCCGTTGACCGCGTGCGTTGCCGGGAGCTCCCGCCAGAGAGAACCCCTTGGATAGCGTGTCTCACACGCTATTCGCCGAGGGGGCGACAGCCACCCTCGCGTGGGGTGTTTGGAATGCCACGTTGGGGTTCGCGCGAAACAGCCCCCTGGTGCCAGCATGAACCCCACGCCGGCGCTCGCTCGCGCGTTCGCTCTCCCTCCTCCTTGTATCCGCAGTCGAGCGGAGGTGAGATCGAACGCGAGCAGGATTTCCGAAAAAACGGAAAAAGACCCACGTGCCCTCGAAACATGGACAAGGCCCCGAGTATGCCAGAAAATTCAGGGGCACCTCGTTACACACGAGACCCTTAGCCCAAGACCATAAACTCTGAACCTAAACCCCAGACACCAAAGCCCAGATCCCAGACCCCAGACATTAAACCCCAGACCCCACATCGCACACCCCACATCCCAGACCCCACACGTACAACCCCAAACGCCAGACCCCACATCCCAGACCGTAATCCTCAACCCCAGACCGTAAACCCCAGACCATGCACCCGAGACCCTTAACCCAAGACCCAAGACTCCAAGCGCAAACCCTAGACCCTAAACCCCAGATGCCTTACCCCAGACCTTAGACCCCAGACACAAACCCCAGACATAAACCTGAGACCCTTAACCCAAGACCCCAAGCTCCAAATCCAAACCCCAAACCCTAAACCCTAGACGCCAGACGTGAAACCCAAGACTCCAGGCTTTAAATCCCAGACCCAACACCCCATCCTACACGCCACACCCCACACCCCACACCCCACACCCTAAACCCAAGAATCCCAGACCAGAGACCCAAGACCCTGAGCCCGAGACCACAGACTCCAAACCTACACCCCATACGCGAGAGCCTAAACCCCAGAACCCAGAACCCAGACCTTAAGCCCCAGACCCCACACCCCACATCGCACAACCCAGACCCAAAACATACAACCCCAAACGCTAGACCACACACCCCATTCCTAAACCCGAAACCGTGAACCCTAGACCATAAACCCGAGACCCTTAACTCGAGACCCCAGACTTCAAACGCAAACCCCGGACCCTAAACCCCATACACCACACCCAAGACCCTCAAACCCAGACCAAAACCCCAGACCATAAACCCGAGACCCTTAACCCAACACCCCAAGCTCCAAACCCAAACCCCCGACCCAAAACCCCAAATGTCGGACCCAAGACGTGAGACCCCAAACCTTAAACCCCAGACCCCATACCCCACCACATACACCACACCCCACACCCAATACCCTAGACCCTAAACCCCATAATCATCGACCATAAACCCGAGACCCTTAGCCCGAGACTACAGACCCCAAACCTACACCCCAAACACCAGAGCTCAGAACCTTAGACCTTACAGCTTAAACATTAGACCCCACACCACACCCCACAACCCAGACTCCACACATACAACCCCAAACACCACACCCCACATCCCACACCCACGTCCTAAACCCCAACCCGTGAACCATAGACCATAAACCCGAGACACTTAACCCGAGACCCCAGACTCCAAACGCAAACCCCAGACCCTAAACCCCGGACACCACATCCCAGACCCTAGACCCTAGACCAAAACCCCAGACCATAAACCTGTGACCCTTAACCAAAGATCCCAAGCTCCAAACCCAAACCCCAAACCCTAAACCCCTGACGCCAAACTTGAAACCTAAGACCCCAGACCTTAGACCCCAAATCCCACACCCCACCCCACACGCCACACCCCACACCCCAAACCCCACACCCCAGACCCTAAACCCCAGAGTCCTAAACCATAAACCCGAGACCCTTAGCCCGAG
>SZWC01007672.1:53872-75056 GCA_023375785.1 Penium margaritaceum | reverse complement strand
AACCAAAGATCCCAAGCTCCAAACCCAAACCCCAAACCCTAAACCCCTGACGCCAAACTTGAAACCTAAGACCCCAGACCTTAGACCCCAAATCCCACACCCCACCCCACACGCCACACCCCACACCCCAAACCCCACACCCCAGACCCTAAACCCCAGAGTCCTAAACCATAAACCCGAGACCCTTAGCCCGAGACTGTAGACTCAAAACCTACACCCCAGACGTGAGAGCCCAGACCATAAACCCCACACCTTAAACCCCATACCCCACACCCCAAACTGCACAACCAAGACCCCATACATACAACCCCAAACGCCGGACCCCACACCACACACCCTAGTCCTAAACCCCAGACCGTGACCCCTAGACCATAAACCTGAGATCCTTAACCCGAGGTCCCACGCTCCAAACGCAAACCCCAGACCCTAAACCTCAAATGTCAGGCCCAAGACCCGAGACCGGAGACCTTAAACCCCATATCCCACACCCCATCCCACACGCCACACCCCACACCCCACACCCCACACCCCACACCTCAGAACCTTAACCCCAGAATCCCAAACCATAAACACGAGACCCTTAGCCCGAGACCACAGACTCCAAACCTTCACCCCAGACGCTAGATCCCAAAACCCCAAACCCAAGACCTTAAACCCAAAACCTCACACCCCCACACCCCACGACCCAGGCCCCACACTTACAACCCCAAACACCACACCCCACACCCCACACCCCACACCCTAGTCCTAAACCCTAGACCGTAAACCCCAGACCATAAACCGGAGACCCAAGACTCCAAACGCATATCCCACACCTTAAACTCCAGACGCCACACCCCGGACCCAAGACCCCAGACCCGAGCCCTTAAACCCCATATTCCACACCCCACACCACACACCCTAGACCCCATATCCCACACCCCCAGTGTTGCCATCGGGGTCCGGGGTAGGCCATATACCGCGTCATCGACACATCGGGTAACATCGATGTAACCTCGATGTCGCGGTTTCAGATCTTCCGAGCACCGACACTGGCGGATTCACCCGACACTCCGCTGTCAACATGGGCCAGTCCGCCAACTTTTTGTCATCATGCATCGGCGTGCCTCGATGCGTCGACGTCCGACGATGTCGATGTTTCACTGCTTCATCTCAACCTACTGCAAAAGTAGACAAAAGCAAGGACCCTACTGTCCTACTGGGACAGAAGTTTGTTAAATAGAACAATAGAAAATCAGCAGGGATTGTTCAACATTTTGAGTTTGCAAGCTTAAATTCGGATGATTTGTTAAGGGACTCTAGCCTTGAATTGACTACAAGTTAATCTGACTAATTTAGTACACGGTTCGCGAAAACTTTTAAATGTTTGTTTTCTTTCGTAAATTACCTTTCCTTCCTTATAGCAAGTGGTTTGATGCCTCTAAATTGACAAATAAATACGAGTATTGCATGCTTTTATAAAACTTTTTTACTCCGTCTGTCCGCATGTTGCCTCAAAAACCGGTGCGGCACAATCTTCTATCATCCGCCCGTCGGATGTCCAACGGGTCCACATCACACGGCAACGAGGGCCAATGGCATCTCTGACCAGGCATGGAGCCCTCATCAATGACAAGGGCTCAATGCCGTGGGTCCACGCAAGGATCCACGTACCTCGAGAATCCGAACTACGGTTCGGAATCTTCAGGACCGACAAACCAATCGGGATGTTTTTTAATCGGTACGTCGAAATCCTGCCAAACTCTGGATTCCTTGTTCGCCAATCGGCAGTTTTCTGAACTATAGTTACCCCGACTCTCCGGTGACCAAACTGCCGATCGGTGATTAATGCCAGGGTGGTTTGCGAAGTTTTTTTTTTCAGCCCGTCAAAAACCAGGCCTGACTGCACAGACTGGTAGGCCGGCGTTGGGCATTGACGGGGGCCTCGGACCTGCGTAGCGAGGCAGGCCAACAGAGGCACGTTTGGGTCGAGCCCTCTACACTCTTCCCCCTTGCTCGGTGTTAGGTTCCGTGCCTTAGGCACGGGGAGAAGTTCTCCCGGAGAACGTAGCGGGCAGAGCTTGGCTTGCAATCTGCCAAACCACCCAGCAGCCATGTCGGCTGCTTCTTCGTCCATGACAGCATCTTTAACGGAGGCACCACTGTTTAATCCTCCGAAAGTGGCACCATGCAGGGGTGATTTCCTCACCCTTGCGCTCTCCCGCCACCTCAAGCCATCTCCAACCGCCGCCAAGAAAGCAGGTTTCCAGTGCGGGTCGTGTGGTGGCGTGTATCCCGGCACCTGCGATCGCATTAGGGGTCATTTTGGGGAAAGCAACGCCAACATCGCCAAATGACTGCACCCCCTCCCCTCTTGCGCGTGATGCTCTCGGCCTGGAGTGTACCCCTATCCCTCCAGGCGAATGGAAGCCGCACTATGGACATTTGTACAATGGAAGAGGAGAGTCGTGGGGCACCAGGGACAAGCCAGTGCTGTGGGCAAGGATGTGGGAGGAAAGGGAGAAAGCGGCTCAAAGAGAGAGGGCAAGATTGACTACCGTGGATGAGGAGGAGCAGCGTGAAGCCAAATTTCAGGCAGCTGCAACAAGGTTGGTAGCCAAACGTACTGTTGCATTTCTCAACGCCATGCCCTTGGTTGACGTCAACAGGATGGCGGGCATGAGGCAGAGCAGCATGCGCGCCTTCACAGATGAAGCCAACAATGACAAGTGCCAGATGGCAATTGTCAAGTTGATGGCCTTGAAGGCACTGCCCATCTCCTTTTGCAAGGAGTCCCCCCTCATGGAGGTGGTTTCCACTGCCAAGCACACCACTCCGTCCTTCAGGCTTCCCCACCGCGACAAGGTGGTGGATGCCATCCTTCCCAAGCTGGACAGGGACCTTGAGGAGCTTGACAAGCCGCTCAAAGATCAGTGGAACATCTACGGCTGCTCCTTGGCCGTTGATGAGTGGGCTGATGAGCAATCTCGGCCCATTTACAATGCCATGGCCGTCANGCATGAGGCAGAGCAGCATGCGCGCCTTCACAGATGAAGCCAACAATGACAAGTGCCAGATGGCAATTGTCAAGTTGATGGCCTTGAAGGCACTGCCCATCTCCTTTTGCAAGGAGTCCCCCCTCATGGAGGTGGTTTCCACTGCCAAGCACACCACTCCGTCCTTCAGGCTTCCCCACCGCAACAAGGTGGTGGATGCCATCCGTCCCAAGCTGGAAAGGGACCTTGAGGAGCTTGACAAGCTGCTCAAAGATCAGTGGAACATCTACGGCTGCTCCTTGGCCATTGATGAGTGGGCTGATGAGCAATCTCGGCCCATTTACAATGCCTTTGCCGTCAACATCTTGGGCTCGTGCCATGTTTTCTCCCGTGATACCAGCGGCCTCGTCAGGAACGCCAACCACATGGCGGGGATGATAGAGCAGGCGATAGAAGAGGTGGGGGTGCAGCACGTCGTCGGTGTTGTTTGCGACAAGACCAACGTCAACAAGAGGGCGTTCGAGGACCTCAAAGGAAGTTACCCACGGGTTTTTTTCCAGGGCTGCTGCACGCACAACATTGATTTGGTGATGAAGGATCTCGGCAAGAGTGAGTGGGGGTCGGCCATCATTAACAAGGCAGAAAAGCTGGTGGCGTTTTTCCGCAACAACGACATGCCACGGACGTGGCTGAAGAAAGAGAGTGGCGGGGGTGTGCTGCTGCCACGTTGCGAGACTCGCTTCGCCACGACGCATGACGTCTTGCAGCGTCTCCTTGACATGCGGCCTTTTTTGTGGAAGATGGTGGGAGCTGCACAGTGGAAGGAGATGGGAAGCCAGCGCGATGCTGGCTTTGAGGCCCGCAAAAAGGCTGTGCGGAACCTCATCCGGCGTCAAGTTTTCTGGGTGTAGGTGAGGCAACTTCATGATCTGCTCGTGCCATTGGTGAAGGTGTTGCGCATTGCTGACCATCCAGGCAAGGGCATGGCAGACATCTATGAGGGGCTGCTGGACTGCATGGAGGACTTGGGCAAGCTCGGTCAGCCGAGGGAGAACAAGCCAGCACGAGTGGCAGCAACACAGGTGCAGCTTGCAACCAGTAGGCTGACGCAGCGTTGGAAGGCCGACATGAACTGCCCACTTTACGCAGCAGCACGACGCCTCCACCCTTCTCATTTTGGCAACAACCTCAGCGACAATGCTGAGACGATCACGGCATGGTCGGCCGTTGTTGATGCCTTGGTGCCCGCAGCAGAGCACGATCAGATTCAGGCAGAAATTCGCGTCTTCCAGAACGGGCAGACTAGCAGTGAGGTCGACGCCTTGAACACGCCGAGGACAAATTCTAGAGCCAAGGCTGAGGTGTTGAAGGTGAGGACTGGCTTGCTGCCTGCGCATGAGTGGCATGAGCTGTACCTCGCTAGCATGCCTGCATTGCGCAAGCTGGCCATGCGCGTGCTCACCCAGCCATGCTCATCATCCGAGTGTGAGCAAGCTTTCTCTGCACATGAGCTCATCCATACTGCACGCCGCAACTGCCTCAAAGTGAGCACGCTTGAGTTGCTTGTGCACTGCAATGTACGCTTGCGCAAGTACTACAAAGCGGCAAGCAAGCGCAGGCCTCGTGATGCAAGCTGGCTCGCGGACAAGGATGCATCCGACAGCGAGGACGATGGTGAGATCACTGAGGTGGGTCGGAATGAGGAAGACGACAAAGCGGGTGGTGCTGTGGGTGAAGGGGAGGAGGGTGAGGAGTTGGACGAATGTGGAGATGGAGAGGGAGCCGAAGAAGAGGAGGAGGAAGAGGAGGGGCAGGAGGGTGGTGCAAGAGAGGTGGAGGCCCCGAGCCATGCGAGGCCAATCCGCAGTCGTAGCACATTGGAAGCCATGACCTCCATGTCAGGAGCAGGAGGAGAAGCCTCAACAGTTATAGCAGCAACTGCACGGACTGTCGCACGTGCACGGGGTACTACTGCAGAAGGTGGTTGTGGTGCTAGTGCCGAAGGTGGGGCTGGAGGTGGTGTTGGAGATGCTTCTGGGGGTGGTGCAACAGGTGGAATTGGAAGTGTTGGAGGTGCTGGGGGAGGTGCTGGGGGAGGTGCTGGGGGAGGTGCTGGGGGAGGTGCTGCAGAAAGTACTGCTGGAGGTACTGTTGGAGGTGCTGCTGGACATCCTGCTGGAGGTGCTGCTGGGCATTCTGTTGGACGTACTGCTGGAGGAACTACTGGAGGTGCTGCTGGAGTCGGAGCTGGTGGTGCTGCTGGAGGTGCAAGGATTGGCAAGAGGCTGGCGGCAGGAAGTGTTGGCAGTGCAACAGAGAAGCAGCAGAAGCGCAAGACTCGTGCTTGATGCCCCCTCCCCTTGCTGTGCAGGTTCAAATGTGCAGTCAAGGTGTCATGCAATCTGCTTTCCATGCATCTTGTACCCTGGTTAGGAGGGTTTCACGGGCTCGGTGGTCAAGTTCATGATGTGCAGGTTGTTGCATGTTGAACTACTTAGCATGCCTTGCTGATGTGTTCATGCTCACTTTGTAGACTTTCCATTTGCATTAAATTAAGTGTGACTGGCATTTTCTCTGTAATGTCCCAAATCACATTCCCAGCTCATGGAACGTACACAGCATGTGACCTCAGAATATAGTCCAATCCTGGTTTCCTAAACCCACAAGTTGTGGAAGTGGCTTATCATGCCATATGTCTTGTACTTGTGCCAATGTGATTCCAGTGGCCATGGTAATATGGAGAGGTCATGGACTTTATGCTTAGCACAGGAGTATGAAAATGTGATAGAATACTGCACATGAAATTGTCAAATTTGTAATGTGACCAACTTGTGTAGTCAGAACAATAATAGGCCGCACATTGCTCAATACATGTGCAGACGTTGTGTCGATGTATCAAGCTCTACATACATCGATACATCCATGTGAACATCGATGTGTCGATGTTCGGGGTACAACTGTGAACACTGCACACCCCACACCCCAAACCCAAGACCCCACACCCCATACCTGAAACCCTAGACCGTAAACTCTAGACCATAAACCCAAGATCCTCAACCTGAGATCCGTGACTCCAAACCCAAACCCCAAGCCCATAATCGTGATGCCAAACCCCAGACCCTAGACCCCACACCTTCAACCCAAGACCCCAGGCCCCACACCTCACACCCTAGACCATAAACCCTAGACCATAAACCCAAGACCCTTAACCCAAAACCCCAGGCTCCAAACCCTATACCTAGACCCTAAACCCCAGACGCCAGACCCTTGACCGAGACCCCAAGCCCAGACATTAGGCCCCACATCCCAAATCTTCAATCCCAAACCCCACATCCTAGTCCTTAAACCCTGGACCTAACACCCAAGACCTTAAACCCCAGACCCCAGACCCCAGATCCCACACCCTAGACCCCAAACCCCACACCCCACACCTCAGACCCCACACCTTCAAACCAAGACCCCAAACCCCACACCTCACCCCCCACACCCTAAGCCTTAGACTGTTGACCCCAAACCCTAAGTGCGAGACCTTAACCTGAGAACCCAGACTTCACACCCAAAACCATGACCCTAAATCCACACCCCAACCGCACATCCCACATCCCAAGCCCCAGACCTTAGGCCCAAGACCCAACACCCCAGACCCCAGACCCCAAACCTTAAACCTCACACCCCTGACCCCACACCCTACACCCCAGACCCCACACCCCAAACCTAGACCCTAGACCCCAGACCAAAAACCCCTGACCATAAACCCGAGACCCTTAAGGCGAGTCCAAAAGCTCCAAACCCAAACCCCACACCTTAAACCCTAGACGCGAGACCCCAGACATGCGATCCCAGACCTGAAACCCTAGACCCCACATTTCACCCAACACCCCATATCCCATAGCACACACTCCACACCTAGACCCTAACTCCCTAAATCCAAGAACATAAACCCGAGACCCTTAGCTCGAGACCACGGACTCCAAACCAAAACCCCAAACGCCAGAGCCCAAACCCTAGACCCCAGACCTTAAACCCCAGAGTCCACAACCCACACCCCACACCCCAAACCCCATACCTTCAACCCTAGACCCGAGACCCCACACCCCACACCCCAGACCTGAAACCCCTGAACGTAAACCCTAGATCCTAAGCTCGCGACCCTTAACCCGGGAACCTTGACTCCAAACCCAAACCCCAGACACTAAACCCCAGACTCCACACCCCACACCCCACAACCCAAGCCCTAGACCTTAGGCTCCACACCCACACCCTAATCCTTAAACCCAAGACCCCAGACTCCAAACCTTAAACCTGAGACCCCACAACCCACACCCCACACCCCAGACCCCACACATTCAATCCTAAACGCTAGACCCCACACCCCACACCCCAGCCCGCTGACCCCTGACCAAAAACTCCAGACCATAAAGCCGAGACCCTTAACCCGAGACCCTAGGCTCCAAATCCAAACCCCATACCGTAATCCCTAGACGCCAGACCCGAGATCCAGACCCTAGATCTTAAACCCCAGATCGAACACCCCACCCCACACCCCACACCCCACACCAGCCCTTAAACCCCAGACTGTAAACCACAGACCCTTAACTCAAGAACCCAGACTCCAAACCCAAACCCCAAACCTTAAACCACAGACCCCAGACCCCACACCCCACACCCAAAGCCCCAATCCTTAGGTTACACACCCCATACCTTTAAGTCGCAGACCCCACACCCCACACCGTAATCCATAATCCTCAAACCCCACACCCAAGACCTTAAAATCCAGACCCGAGACCCCAAACCGCACACCCCTGACCCTAGACCTTACACCCCAAACCCCAGAACCCCCAGACTCGAGACCCCAAAATGCAGCCCTATGCGCTGATGGTTGAGGGTTGAGTGCTGAGGGCTGAAGGCTGAGGGCTAAGGGCCGAGGGCTGAGGGCTGGGGCTGAGGTTTGAGGGCTGAGGGCTGAGGGTTGAGGGCCCTAGACCCCAGACCCATAACCATAGACCCTAGACCCCCACATACCTTCGTTTCCATACCTACCATGGAAACATATGGGGGGAGAGGGAAGAAGCAAGGGAGGGAGCAAGGGAGAGACCCATGCTTTCACACCCCAAATTTTCAACATGATGTGTGCCTCATTTGTTTCCATTTCTACAATTTTTCTTTGTCGTTTCCATCTATAGTGAAAGCTCTGCGCATCTTTATGAGCAGAGCATGCTACACGTACCAGGGTTGGAGGAGTCCATGTTTCGCTTCCGCAGAATGCACCACGTTCTCGCATCCTCCGCCACACCTTGGTCCCTTGCTGCCGCTGCTACAACTCTTACTGCTGTTGTTGTTGCCATGGCCGCGCCTAATACTGGAGCTCGATGCGTCGCATCAGGTGCAGCTGCCGTCCTACCGGCCGCGGCGTCTTCATTGGAAGTGCCCACAACTCTCAGCCCTCAACCCTCAGCTGTCAGTCGTCCGCCATCAGCCATCAGTCGTATGCCGTCAGCGGACATCCATCAACCTTCAGCAGTGAGCTGTCAGCCGTCAGCCCTAGCCCTCAGCCGTCAGCCGTCAGCCGTCAGCCGTGACCCATTCGACCGACCGTGTGGACCATGTGGTATGCAGGGACGCAGCTGTCGCAGCTATTGCTACTATTGCTGTTGCTGCTGCTGCTGTTGCTGCCACTGTAGCCGTGCCTGGTGTAGCAGCTTGATGCATCACAGCAGATGTAGCTGCCTTCCTGCCAACCACGTCGTCATCGTAGGAAGCGCCCTCAGCTCTCTGCCCAAAAACCCCAGTCGTCAGCTGTCGGCCGTCGGCCGTCAGCCGTCCGCCGTCAGCTGTAAGCGGTCAGCCGTCAACCAACAGCCGTATGCCATTAGCCTTCAGTCGTTAGCCATCAGCCATCATCCCTAGCCCTCAGACGTTAGCCGACAGCCATCAGCCGTCACCCGTCCGACCGACCATGTGGACTGTGTGGTCTGTAGGGACGCAGCCACTGCGACTGTTATTGTTGATACTGCTTCCGCTGCTGTGCCTGGTGCCATAGCTCAATGCGTCGCAGCAGATGCAGGTGCCATCTTGCCGGCCGCGTCGTCGTCGTCGTAGGAAGCGTCCTTAGGTCTCAGCCCTCAACCCTCAGTCGTTAGCCGTCGGCCGTCAGTCGTCCACCGTCAGCCGTAAGCCGTCAGCTGTCATCCGTCAGCTGTCTACTCTCAGCCGATAGTCGGCAGCCTTCACCTTTCAGCCGTCAGCCATCAGCCATCAGCCGTCAGCCGACGGACGTCAGCCTTCAGTCTTCAGCCGTGAGCCATTAGCTATCAGCCCTAGCCCTTAGCAATCAGCCATCAGCTGTCAACCGTCAGCCGTCCGACCGACTGTGTGGACAGTGTGGTCTATAGGGACGCAGCCGTCGCTACTACTTCGACCGGAGCTCCGCAGAGGAGGTGCACACCTGTCTAGGACCTCGTCTGCTAAGGGAGATGTACCCTCATGCTATCCGCACAACTTTGCCACTCACACATCGCGGCGGGTCTCACACCTTGCGATGGTCAGTATATGGGGAGTGAAACTGGACATAATGGTCCTCGCTTCCAATAAAAGTCATAGGGAGTATAATGACCGGAGGGGCATCGCGAACATGTAGCTATGGTGGGAGAGACAGCGGCTGGACTGCTGAGGGTATTTCTATCACACTGCTACATAAAAAAGAATTTCATCTAGAGAAATACGAAATCTATCTCTCGTTCCTAACAACAAAAGGTGATGTCCCTCATTAGAAAAAAACATAAGGAAATGTATTTCGTAAATCTACAAAGCAATCCTATGCATCACGGTACCAGCCCAATCCCATCGGTCAAATTTCACCCCTTGTGTCCAAAACATGCTCGTGTCGCCTACCAGACAATCAAGAATGCTTCTAGTGCTTTAAAATTGCTTCTTGTACGTTACGCCATGCACTTGTCAGCGACGTTATGACGTCGTGGACCAACGAATATTTTTGTGTCAAAAATTTGAAATGTCAAACTCACGAGCTGAAACATTCAGCTAATAGAAGTTTTGTTCAACTATTTCTCATCCTATGACAAGAGGACCTGGCTTGAAACTTGCTACAGTTTTCGGCAATACACACAATTCACCCAAACAAGACTCTGCATGAAGACATGTGACATGGTACGATTTTCATGACGTTCCATTGAAGATGCGATGACTATCGTGATGACGTGGCGGATAACCATGCACCTGTCAGGAATGACAAAATATACCAGTCTTATCAATCACCTTGTCTCCATATTCACGACTATTGTACAAGTACATCCTTTGAGTTGTGTCAAGGAAAATGTACCTTTTTCCCACAAAGATGGTCTACATAAAAACCTTCCTTCTTTTCATAGGTATATAGCAGATGTGCATCGTAGTCTAATATGACCGATCCGACGCACATTATCAGGCAAGGACATGGAACCGATCGGACGAAACTGTACAACCCTCGACCATCTATATAAAAGGAATCGACGGTCCTCCCGCGATTGATGGCCGGAGGTATAAAAATCCATCCTCCTTGGCCCCGATTATGTAGGCCGTCAAATAGAATGTTTACTTTTATCGTAAAACACTAGTGATTTCTTGGATTCTGACAGGTTTTATTGTCCCTCCTTGTGTAATTGTACTCCTTGGGTACATCTTTGCCACTGGGGAAAGGATATAAGAGAATAGCGACTATATGAGTAGTTTGTGACTATTCACCGTGTGCTACCATCTTCATAATGCATGCACAATTATATCTATTCATGTTTGCGATGGTTTTCCATGTAGACTGCAAGTTCAATGAACAAAGGGAAGAGTCAAACATTGTACATCTAGAGTCACAACGAATGGTCCAGAATGTTGCCAATTCACACGTGACATGTGTGTTTTGTGAAAATGCCCTATGTCAATCTATTTGGTAAACTGGTATGTGAGGGGACTTGAATGCATGTGGAAACCTGTTTGTTTCATTACGGATTAGCATACCTGATATTGTCGACGCATCAAACCAATCTTTATGTTATTCGCAAAACACATGACCTGTCATCATGGCGGTTGCAAGCTTTGGTTTCAGCCACTCATTTAACGACTGGATTTGGTAAAAAGTGCCACAGAATGAGAGAGATTGTAATACTTCTCTTTCGTGTCTTACACATATTGCATTTGTTACCGTAACAAATTCAATGCACTAATCACTGAAACAAGACATTGCATGTGGACATGTGATGTGTAAAAAACTTTGCGTGAAGTTCCAATGGTGGAGAACAATATTGACAATGTGATGACTGTCACGATGACGTGGTGGATAACCATACACCTGACGAGAATGACAATAATATACTGGGCTAATTACTCAGTCTACCCCTATATGCAGGATACGTGTGGAGGTAAGTCTAATGTTGTTACCTTAACAAAATTACCTGATTGTGCGAATGAAACCTGTCCGCCACGTCATCTGCGATGATGTGGCGGATGAACAATCTACATATGAGGCGACTTGAATGCATATGGAAATCTGTTTGGTTCACTATGAGAAGTGCCACCTGGTATCGTGGATCCAATCTCGTTACAAATAGAACATCAGGCTAGATATTGTCGATGCATCAAACAAATCGTTACGTTATTGACAAAACACATGATATGTTCTTTTGGCGGTTGTGGGCGTTTAGGATTTTCAGCTACTCCTTTGGGAAGTGGATTTCGTAATGAGCACCACAGAAGTCAATAAATTGTAGTACTTCTCTTTTGTGTCGTACACACATCGCATTTGTTAGTGTAAAAAACTTAATAGAGAAATCACCAAAAGAAGACATTCCATGTGGACATGTGACATGGCACGATTTTTGCATGAAGTTCTGATGGTGGAGAACAAGAATGACAATGTTATGAATGTCACGATGACGTGGCGGACAACCATGCACCTGACCAGAACGACGACAATAGACCGGGCTAATTAGCTAGCATGCCTATATAAGCTGGATAAGTGTAAAGTTAGATATTTTACGTTGTAACCCCAAAAAATAACCAAATCGTGTAAAGAGAAGTTTTTCGCTACGTCATCGCAGATGACATGGTGGACAACAACCTATATTCTATCTATTTTTTAAGGTATTTGGCAAGTGGGCATCCCAATCTGAGATGAAAAATCTGATGGACACCATCGGACAAGAACATAGGACCGATGAGACGAGGGATATACAAAGATTGACCAACTATATTAAACCGATCGATGGTCCTAACATGATCGATGACCAGAGGTAGAAAATTCATCCTCTATGGCCCAATTTTACAGGCCTTCTTATAGATAATTGTCAATTTAGCGCTAACACAAAAGATTTATTGGTTTGTGACAGATTCTTCTTCGTCCGAATGCCCGACGTCTATGCAATTGGTAAACTGTATTGTGAGGCGACATGAATGCATGTGGAAAGCTGTTTGGTTCACTACGAGATGTGCGACCTGCTATCGTGGATCTAATCTGGTTACAAAATGGAATAACACGCGAGATATTGTCGTAACACCAAAACAATCTTTACGTTTATGATGAAATACCAGACCTGTCCTCGTGGCAGTTGCGGGATGCCAAGGGTTCGCCACTCCTCCAAGAAGTGGATTTCGTAACGAGCAGCATAGTACTCGCAAAATTGCATTACCTCATTTTTGTGTCGTACACATGTCGCATTTGTTACCGCAGCAAACACAATGCATACTGCCAAGTTCCTGTCATATTTGCAGTTTTCATCCTGTCTTGGGTGTAGTTTGCGACGTCAATGACACGTGGTTCTCGTGTCCATTGTAGTCTTTGCATTTCATTCTTCCTATTCTTGCTGGCAGTTTAAAAAATGTGGCTACTATCCCTGTTTATTACACAATGAAGTTATCAGCCATAATATTGCTTAGATGGGTCTCTTGTTCATGTAGACGTTGTTGGTTGGATTGCCAAAATTATCTCATAACTGTTGTGCATCAGTCTCCTGATTTTTTCAAGGGTTTGCATTTGGAAAGGCCTCCAATGCATGCAAAATCACAGTTACCCTTTTGTGATTATATTTTGTAGTTTTGTCGGGGATGTGTTCAAGTGTTTGTGCCAGCCTTTTTGTCCTTTTTCCCTGAAAAATGTGGTGTCTCTACCTAGGATACAAACTGTACTTCTGCATGCAGCTATTACATGCATTGTCATGGATGTAGGGGTTGGACAGGAAAACAAATACAGTTTCTCTATAGCCCCATCCACTTCAAAAGGCAACTAGTCGGGCTGCCACCACCCACATACATGTGTGTGCGAAGATGTTGGTCCCAATGTTACATGCTCATGTCTCTAATGCACATATTCACCTCCTACTGCCACCCCTCCTTCGCTCATCCCTGCGGACCCCATCGCACGTGCTCATGTCTCAACTGCACGTGTTGGTTGCATATGTTTATATTTAGTGTGAATGTCATTGGTTTTGTAGGAAAATATTGATTTTTATTTTCAACTCAAATTTCTGATTTTATTCTTTTCTCCTTCCTGAAAGATTTTTAACTGTTAGTGACCTGTTCCATGAAGTCACCGAGCAAAGAGGAACAAATTGTCGATAGAATGACCCTTAGAAACTTTTTATATTATAATTTATCAAACTAATATTGTTTGTTTCTTTTATCGTTCAAAATCTCCAACTTAATATGTTAGCGCTAAAATGTAGTTACATGTTGAAAGATGTATGTTCAATAATCAAAGGTTGAACCCCCATCGTTTTATAAGAGGTGCTGTTTTTCTATTTGGTTCATCAAAAGTGCTAGCATTTGCACTTTTTCATGGAGAATTTGCTATCATTATAGTCTTAAATGAGAGGGAAATCAATGACATGACTTGGTGTGTTTCTGTTATGCTTAATCATTTCATTGTTCATGGGACTTCATTTTTGCTTGATTTAAACAATCACATTTTACATGATGTTTTGAAAGTTTGTAAATGTTTCAAATCATTGATACCCTCAATCACATTTTAGTGCATGTATATGAGAACAAGTTTTTTTGTGTGCATGTGTATGTACACATCTCCCGGTTTGAGCGCATAGATTATGACTTGAATGATGCTGATTTCCTTATGATTAGCTGGTTCAGTCAGTGCCTCCCATAATAGGATGAAGTATTCGCCCATTTCAATGTATCATTGCCAATGAGTGTGTTGTACTATTCATAATTGTGAGGCAGCTCACCAGGATCTCCGTGCCATGGCTGGAGATCCTAGGGATCAATCTTGACAGTAGGTTGAAAGGACAAATTCGACAACACAAGCAGTCGCACGACGCGGGAGTTGCCCACGTTTGCAAATTTTGTTGAACATTCTCGAGTGGAAATGCCTTTCGGTAAGTGGAAAGAGAAATGTCTTCCGATAAGTGGGGAGGGAAAACCTTCTACATTACTGAATGGACGAAAGAGAACTTTATCTTCAGTGTGGGAGGTGGAGAAATCAATTTCGGAGAGAAATGAGGAATTTTGGTATGGCACACAAGAGTGAAAATGATGGAATGTCCATGGAGAGGGGAAATCAGGTTCCATGTTTTTGAAAGAACTCAACCCCTTACATGGATGATACAAGAAAGTCATTATGAAAGATGTGAATGGAATGAAGGATTTGGCTACCGAACAGAGAACGATGGTACGGTCTCACCAACCTTTATTTGATGTTCCATGGACTGGTTCAGATAAACGCTTTTTATGATATTGGAACATGAAATCTCATATGAAGGTGCAAGAAAGGAACTCATTTTCCACTAGACATTGTGGGAACAGTGTGATTTTGTGGTGTATGTCAAAAGAAATGAAGAAGCATGAGGGATGAACCCGTGCAAGAAAGGATATTTGAAAACGAGATGTTATTCACGAATGAAATGAAACCAAAAGAAGGAAATAACTTCTGGTAACGAAATCGTAGAAACGTTTTTTACATTCAACAAATAGTTGTTTTACGTTACAAACTCAAGTGCAAAATCATTATCCGTTGGCTTGTTTCGTCTAAGGCTCTTTGTCGCGTGAATCAATTGTGTTTTTGGTCCAGTTAAACACCTCTCGCTTCTGGATTGTTGTGCAATGAGGAATACTTGTTTCACCAACGGAAACCAAAGAAAGGATGTGCGGTTTAATGAAATCAAGCATTACATTTTTTTTCGCAAGCAAATGTGGTTCTTTTTTCCATCAGGTGATAGAACGTTGTTTTTTTACTCATCAATACAAAGTGTCAAAGTGTGCACGTAGATTGTCCCACTATTATGTAAGAACTTCATGATATATCCAATAAGGTGGTTATCATGTCAGAAAAAGTTGTTCATGAATGACATATGTGTCGACCCAGATACGATGCTCATTTGTGAAATCATTGGTAATACACCCACTCTTTCATGGGAGTTAAGAAGGGGAGTTGGCTCTTGATCAAGCATCAGCAGCTCAAGTTGCTTAACCTTACCAAATATATTGCGGATAATCCGGCCGCAGCAGCGAGGTGACAAAGGACCCTTGCTTCGGCCGACCGACAGATAGGCCGAAGCAACGAGAGCCGTCAGATTGGCTTACATCTCGGTTGAGGTATCGACCAAGATTGAGGTATCTGATGCCCAATTATGAAGATGGAGCATTGTTTAGTCCTACAGGTATTTTCATATGACGAATGTATATGCGACCTCTTGAGAAGCCATGCGAGGAAACGTTCAAGTTTCAAAACGTTTTCTGTCACGTCAAACGAACGAACCACGGTCAGTAAACAAAAGGAGAAAACCGTTTTGCATCTATGAAAGAGATGAAGTGTTCATCCGAGGGCATGTTGCGGACTGAAATAAATACTTACAGCCGGACATAATGTATGAGAAGTAGTTTATTGCGGGAGAGCAGATAATGCGTTTGGTCTGGTTGGATGAGCCTTAGGGTTTTTGTTTCATATTTCACTGTCAACACGAATGAACGTTGTTCAGCTAGCTGGAAAAGGTTATCCTGGTTATGTAAGATGTAACGGACAATTTTAAAGGTTATAAGGTGAAGGAGGTTCTCCATGTGGCAGTGAGGTGTCCATCCTTAGGGCGTGTTGCCGATTGCAACATAAACAAACAGCTTGAATAAATTGTGTTTTTGGAACCCGAACACTAAATATATGTTGTGGTCAATCGACGATTTGATTTATATTCTGGCTGAGAGAAAACTATGAAATCATAAGTATTCTAACGTTGAACATACTTGATTGACGCGGCATTCGACGTAAGCTTATATAAAGTTGTTAGGTAGAAACTTTCTGAAAAAGAAAGCAGGTATTTGTACTTTGGTTGATCGAAGTGGGAAGAAAATCTCTTTTTTGTATGAAGAAACAGAGAAAGTCAATCTTGTCTATGGAAAATTCCTCTTTTGTCGACGGTATAGAAAAACCTGTTTCATCACAAAAACGAGAAAATCATTTTTTGTCAACCAAAAATGTCCCTTTTTGTTTGACCAAACAAGAGTTTTCTATGTCATCAAACTCAAAATTCTCATTTTGCTACACCGAGCAGAAGTTCTTTCTAGCACCCACGTGACCTTGACCATCACGTGGGTGCTAGCATGCTTCTTGGTTATGTAGCCTCATCCCGGTGGAAGGAAAGATCAAATTTATGTTCGCCGCATCAAACGTGAAAATTGCACATGCTTAACACAACGAGTGTTTCATTCCGGATGTGAGCTATTCGAACCAGGATTCCTATCACGTTGGTTCACTCTCTGGTCCCCGGACATCATGCGCAATGAGAAACCATTGTTTGGATTTTTCTTGTCTCTTCCGACATAGAAAAGGAGCAAACGGATTTTTACTGATGAGAACAGGAACGATAAACATCGTTTTCGACATGGAAAATGTTAGTTCTCTTTAGGGCGTAAGACACGACACATATTCGTTCTTCAACATGAATGATTGTTGTTTAGTTTGATGGAAAGGTTTATAGTGGTCCAGTCAGATATAACGGAAATTTCTTTTTGCTCGAAGGTGAAGGAGATTCTTCATGTGGCGGTGAAGTGTCTATCTTAGGGTCTGTTGTCTACTGCGATAAGTACTAACTGCCAGACATACTTGATGTGACTACTTTTATCGTGCGAGAGTGGTAAATACGTTTGGTCTTGTCCAATGAAACTTAGAATTTCTGCTCGTCGAACAAGTAAATTATGTATGACTTATAGTTTGTTGTGCAAGAGCACAAAATATGTGTGGTCTGACAATGTCGTACTGTTAAGTATTGTAAATACCTCAACCATTGGCTCCTCGCGCCCAGCGCGAGGAGCCAATGTTTGAGGTCCAAGCTTGGAATTCCAACACCAAATATATTTTGTGCTAAACCGGCGGTTTGCTTTATACTTTGGTTGAGAGAAAACTATGAAATCGTAAGTGTTCTAAAACTGAACAAACTTCATTGGCGTGGCAGTCGACGTAAGCTTACATAAAGCTGCCAGGGGGAAAAGGTTTGAAAAACAAAATAGTTATTTTTACTTTGGTTGATCGACATGGAAACAACATCTCTCTTTTGTATGACGAAATAGAGAAAGCCATTCCAGTCAATATAAAAGTCCTCTTTCGTCGACGGTATAACAACTCTTGATTCATTACATAGAACAAGAAAATAATTATTCGTGAACCGGAAATGTTCCTTTTTGTTTCACCGACCAAGAAATTCTATGTCATCAAACTAAATGTCTGTTTTTTCACGTGGGTGTTTTTTGCCAACACCCACGCAAAATTCACTGTCACGTGGGTGGTGGCGTGCTTCCTGGTTAGGTAGCCTCAACCCGGTGATATGAAACATCAAATTCATGTTCGCCGCATCAAATGTGAAAATCGCACGTGGAAAACACAAGTGTTTCTGTCTGGATGTGAGCTGTCCGAACCAGCATTCTTATCACATCGGTTCGCTGTTTGGTCCCCGGACATCATGCGCAATGAGAAAGAGTTGTTTCGTTTTTTGTTGTCTTGTCGGACAGTGCAGACTTTTTTTGTTCCATTCGCCTAAAATTTCGGCAATATTTTGTGCGCTAGCGCATTCGACAGAATTGCCCTACATGATCCTTTGCATCAGCTGGTGGACCTGGGTCCCACCACTACAGACCAAGATGAGAGGCCTGTCCACGTCAAAGAGCACCTGCACAGCAGATGTCGCCCAATCCTGCCGCCCAGAAAGACTACTTCCTGGTTATGCACTTTCAGCATGTCTCTTGTTGATTACTGCCGCCCGCCGGAACTGCCGGCGGGCCGTGCTTTGTTCTTATCAAATATCCGCTTCCATTCCATAATCACGAAGTTCTGCGTTTGGGCTTACTTTCGTGTTTCCGCGGGTACGTCCGTTCAAACTTCACAGATGAGACAGGAAGCAGAAATCAGCGGAGCCATCTGCTGAATCGCAGGCGCAAAAGGTTCTGGCCGGACTTGACCTGGGAAGTTGAAATCTTCATGGAAAAACTAAAGGCGATCTTGAATGGAATGCGATTGCTGCTGCAAAGCACGCATCGACGCTTTACGTGATGTCGAAGTAAAATTATATCAGACTCACTGAAAGGCTGTTTTGGTTTTCGCGGTTCTTGTTCTCTCTTCAGTGAATCACGTGGAAAGTACCATTCAACAAGGAGGACGCGGTATTCTGTTCGCTTGTGCATGTGCTTGGATGTTGCTTTCGACCGCATCTTGTTCTGCACGAAGCTGCTTGTTCCGAACGCGATACTACGCGTGCTATGTGTTTCTCAAGAAGCTGTTGGTCTGAACAGCTGCAATTGGAACAGAATGAATCAGCGAAAAAAGGCGGCAGTGAGAACATCGGTCATTACAATTGTTGTTGCGGTTGCGGTTTTCCTCCGTTGCCATGAAAAAAATAAGTTCCAACGTCGCGGAGCACTGCGGAGCTGGTCTGAGGCAGAGCTGGTCCGTGACCTTCCTCGCCGCCGAGAGCATCTCTCCCCAGGCATTGATGTCCCCTCCCATGGCCCTGTCTTTCCGCGAGCGCATTATTTGCACCAGCGTCTGCCTATCTTGTGCACGGTTCCTCGAATGGCGGCCGAGGCCAGCTCTTGTCAGCGGGTCTCAGGACATGCAACGGGCAGGATGAGTTGGGTTGGGTCTGCATCTGCCGACCAATAATGGCGCCGGGGTCTGCAAGCGTCACGGCCCTGTTCTTCCATGGCAAGTTCAAGGTGAAAATGCGGAGGAGAAACTCAGCAAGGGAAAAGGCCGGCAGCGCAATTTCCTCCTCCTTGGCTCTACAAATGGGAGCACCATCGGCAGGCATTGCCAAGTGTCATCCTTCTGGTTTCGCAAAGTCTACCATTTTCTGTCAACTTACCGGCATTTCGCAGCTGGCCTGCGAAGCCATTAGATCTCTTCACTGCGAAAGTTGGTGCTCAAATTGACCCTTCAGCTGCTCGCCTGCAAATCCGTCCCAGGACAGATCTGTTCAGCACACTAGATCCCAAAGCCGATCGAGTCCCAACCACCGCTCGGGCCCTGCTGGTTCACTGCTAGCCGCCACCGACATGGAAGGCCGAGGGGCGTCCGCCGCTCGTCGCGTGCTTCCTCTCCTGGCTCTCGCCGTGTGCGGTTCAGCCTTGCTCCTCCTCCTCGCCTCAGCCCCTGCGGCAAGTGCCCGCCCTCTGCTGCTACGTCGAACCGTGAAAGAGGACAACCCCTCTACAGGGACTGAGCCATCCACCGAGCCTGAGCCGGCTGAGGCTGCGGAGGATCAGGATGATGTGGATCAGGCTGCTCTGGATCAGGCGTTTGCTCAGCATAAGCTTGAGGTTCAGGCTCAGTATGACGCTGAGGAAGAGGCTAAAGCTGCGCAGGAAAACGGCCCCACTGCAGGGACTGAGCCGCCAACAAACGAGGCCGAGCCGGCTGATGCCGAGGAGGATCAGGCTGATGTGGATCAGGCTGCTCTGGATCAGGCGTTTGCTCAACATAAGCTTGAGGTTCAGGCTCAGTATGACGCTGAGGAAGAGGCTAAAGCTGCGCAGGAAGACGGCCCCAGTGCAGGGACTGAGCCGCCAACCACCGAGGCCGAGCAGGCTGAGGCCGAGGAGGATCAGGCTGCTCTGGATCAGGCGTTTGCTCAGCATAAGCTTGAGGTTCAGGCTCAGTATGACGCTGAGACTGAGGCTGAGGCTGCGCAGGAAGACGACCCCAATGCTGTTGGTTAAAAATGAGGTCCTACCAAGGCCGCAGCACACTGATTATGACAGATTATAGGCTTGGAGCAAGAATTCTCACGTGCAAAACTCGATCTTGGGTCACTGTCCCAAATCTGGCAGAGATATGGGCAGAATTCTAACTGCTGCAATGACGTTTGTAGATCACTCAAACGATGGAGTTAGAACGCGCTTGATGGCTCGTTGGAAAGCCAGAGAGTCAAAGAGTATGTTCTCCAAATTTCAGCATCAATGGAGCACTATGGAGTTCTTGACACTTTGGCAAAGTGACAGTGGTCACAGGAGAATTTGGAGCGAATGATTGACTTGGAATAAAAATCACACACAAGANGGCACGGTCACGATCAAGCTGGATGCCGAGGAAGAACTTGGCTTCGCCGAGGTCCGTCATCTCAAACGTTGCCTCCATGACCTGCTTGAACTGAGTCAGTAGCTCAAGTGCACTTGCAATGATAATGAGGTCATCAACATAGACAAGAAGGATGAGCAAGCTCTCCTTCTTGTCTTGCACATAGACACTGTGATCGGCCTCACTCCGCACGAAGCCATGACCGCTCAAGTGCTCATCCAACTTTTCATTCCAAGCACGAGGAGATTGCTTGAGACCGTACAATGACTTCACAAGACGACACACAAGCTGCTCTCCTCCCTCTTGCACAAACCCCTCAGGTTGTGTCATGAACACTTCCTCCTCCAAAATCCCCATTCAAGAATGCACTCTTCACATCCATGTGGTGGATTTCCCAATCCTGTGACGCGGCATGGGAGAGAAGGGTGCGAATGGAGCTGAACTTCGCAACAGGTGCGAAGGTCTCATTGTAGTCGATACCTTCCACCTGCGTGAAGCCCCTTGCACAGAGCCGTGCCTTGAAGCGGTCGATGGTGCCGTCCGCGTTGTACTTGACGCGGAAGACCCACTTGCAGTCCACCACCCGGCGGCCTGCTGGCTGCGGCACGAGCTCCCACGTATGGTTCTTTGCAAGTGAGTCCATCTCCTCTTGCATCGCCGC